>VDFB02100975.1:18364-123994 GCA_007258455.2 Sequoia sempervirens
AAGTAATCATCATCATCATCATTTGCATTTGCATCATCTTGTGTCCTATTGAAATGGCTTCTTCTTTTCTTACTAACTGTACTAACAAGGTACTATGACAATTGTTCATCATCGCCATCATCGTCACCGATTCTGCATCCACAAATCATTAGCATATCAAATAAACATATCATATATGAAGCATATGCATTGCATTTTTATCATCATATAAACATGTTATCATAGATAGATACATCCATGTCATTTCATTTCACCCAGTACATTGCATCTCATGGTATTATATCAATAAACATTCATTTGCATTTCATAACCATTTCATATCACCATCTATCATCTAAATCATCGCATAGCATCTATGGAAGCATTTCATAATCATTTTCACATAATCATAAAACAATAGATATATAAGCATTTCATTCATTAGGCATACATACTTGCATAACATCATGACATCATCTCACCACTTTACGTTCACATTACATTACACATTAACATATCATTGCATCACATACATCATCATTTATTACATTTAGGATAATAACATTTGTTATTCTAAGCATCTCACAAAACCATCTCATTATGCATTAACACCATTTGCATAATCACAAATCATCAGTATTTTGCATAGCATATCACAGCATATCATCATCATAATATAGATCTATTAGTATAAGCATCTCATAAAATAATACATTTGCATAATCACAGCATATCACATCATCAATCTCATCCATTTCATAGCATATCATCATTTAAGTTGTTTAGGATAATATAGATTTGTTATTGTAAGCATCTTAAAATCATCTCATTTGCATCATCATCAATAACCATCCATTTTGAACCTCTTTATCGTGAGATCAACCCTCAAATCGAATCTTTTCGCTCGATTTCTCGAAGGGGAAATGTACCAGTTTACTTCTTTCCATTGGGGCAACTGAAAAAATTAGAATTTTTTTGAATTTTAATCACGGCAAGTTTATTCTTTGAACCAATGCAACAAGTACATTGATTCAAAGAGGGGCAAAATGTAGACATGCAAAATTAACATTATGCATTCAATTAGGTTCATTCATCAAGTAAACTAGGTTTAACATTCATCCATTCATTAGGTAAATCAATTTCAATCTCCTAAAGGTCATCAACTTTATTTAATTTAATCTTATCATTATCACCCTTAGCTAAATAAATCAAATATTTATTTAACTAAATCTTTATCATCTTTCATCTCCTTTTTGATTTAATCTTTAAATCTAAAGCAAAAAGGTCAAATCACCTAATCCTCTTTTTAATTAACTAAATCAGGATTAAATCTAATCTAATACTAATCCTAGTCATTTGTATTCTCTAGATTTTGCCACTTGCACCAATAAATCAATTTATTGATTTATTAAATCAAAATTTTCACTCAACATGGCATCTTCCCTCAAATTTGAATTCAAAAGCAAGTTGAAAGGTACATCCAACAAGGCATTTAATAGGTCTTACATGTCTCTTACATGTCCCTTGCAAAGGTCAAACTAAGCCTTAACTCTCAAATTCAAATTTGAAATTTCCCCCTCTTGGGCACATTTTCCAAATCTTGCACATCCCTCAACCTATGGCATGATGACAAGTGGCCTCTTTTCATTGGCCTGGTTTTAGTCCCACATTGGTCCCTTTTCAACACTCTTAGCATTTGAAAATCTACAAATAGAGATCAACATCCTTGATCAAATCCTCCACAACTCCACAACTTGATGCACAAATCTCATGCAAGGTTACTCTCTTCAATTGAGAGCTAATCTTGCCCATTCATCATTTTGATCATCAACATATCATTTTCATATCATGGAGCTTAAGCAAGGATTGGGAAAGGGCCATTTTCCACAATAGCACAAGTCCAATATGAGATGTTTTTTACTTCATGATTTATTGTATGCTTTCATCTAGTTTATCTAATCCTTTTGTTGTTTTTATTGCATCATTAAAGCATGTTGACTAATTTCATATGGATGTTAAAATCTTGCTTTGTTTAAACACTAACCATTTGCAGAATTTGATGTCCACAATGTGGTATTTGAGAACTTGTTTTCTTCAAAATTGAGAAGAGTCATGGTTGTGAGTATGCCATGAGTTCCCAAGGCCCTACATGATTTCTTGAGACCCAAAGATAGGAGGCCTGAGCTAGGGGTTTATCATAATTGGTGAGATGTTATCCCTTACCCAACATATACAGTTTTCAGAGTGTATGGTTTTACTATCGTACCTCATTTGTTGTCTAAGTATGTCCCATAAAGAATTGGATTTCTTGAAGTGATGTATTAGTTGGGAAGTGTGGAGAAAAAAACTTGTTGGAATAGGGAAAAGGAACATTCTTCCCATTATACACATGCTTCTGCAATTTTGTAATGAAAAATGGAGGATGGAATAATATAAATAATATACTCAAGAATTTTCACATGAAAAGAGTAGTGACAAGGGAGAATAATGATCCTAAAGGCTTCATGGCCTGGTTAAAGGATAGGAACAAGATTTCTAGGTTTGTGCATATTTTCCACTTTCATGAGGATATAATAAGGACCATATTTTATTTTGTGGAACAAGAGGATAGAAAATAAAGGTGGATCACTTTTAACAAAATGAAAAGAAATGGAAAGGAAAAGGATCCTAAATTTGTTGTTCTTGCATAAATCCCTAATATAATGCAGAGAGTGGAATATGTTTTCCAGAACTTTGAAGAAATGGTTGGTCACCTTGGAGGTGAAAGAATGATTCAAGACAAGGGGAAAGCCCCCATGGAAGAGGAATAGAGTGGATGATAAATTCATATTATAGAGGAAAGGCCTACAAACAGCCTCCTAAGGAACATAAAGTAAAAATTTTCATAAGGAAGAAGAACAAAGCAAAGAAAGATGACGCAGTGCATGTTCCCTCTCAATAGGAGGAGCAAAGACCTCTTTCTCCTAAGCCACAAATTCCACCACCATATCCTCCAACGAAAACTGAGCCTAAAATTGTGGATTTTGATGCCCCATCACAACATGTATCACCACCAAGAGAGCCACCATTGAAGAAGAAAAAGGTTGAACAAATAGGTTTGGTGGATTATGATGATGATGACCCTGATGAGGAAATTTGGGTATTTGAATAGGAAATGTAATAGGGAACACCTCCTGCACCAACATAAATGGAATCACAACAATTGGGTATGAGGTTAAGTAAGGTTTACCTTACTAGGCTTAATGGAAAGGATGATGTTAGGGTAGAAGCATGCATGAGATTCATGGATGATTATTCATTTATTAAATCTCAAGCTTTCATGGAATTTGCTTATAGAGCCAAGAGGGATGAATATTTCAGCAATTTGTCCATGAAAAGAAGTCTTCATCCATATTTATTTGATGCCACCATTCAAGCACATGTCTTGAATGAAATGATAGCTAAGTTTCAGAGGATGACTGTAGAAGAGGGTTGAAAGTTGGTAAGAGATAGTGGTATTTTGTTGTTACCAGAATGGGATTTTTCTTCTACTATTTCCTTTGATACAATAAAAATATGTGATAGACCTCTCTACAATTCAGAAGAAGAGGCTGCAATTGTACTACAAGGATCTACTTTTAGTGAATAGTGGGATGCATTAGCTATTTGGTCCCTAGCCCCAAGTACAAGAAAGCCTAACATTGTTGAAGCTACACCTAACTACAAGGAGGGATTAATAATACAAAGAGTGTCAGAGACATCAAATATTGAGGTAGAAAATATGTTTGTACATGTTGCTCAGTTCAGAAGAGACACTGTTGAATTTTTAACAGTAGAAAAGTCAAAGTTTAGGACAAAATACAATGATTTGTTGGTAGACTATGGAAGGAATGAACAATAAAAGATGTAGCTACAAAAAAAATAACATTATTAAAGGATAAGTTGCAAAATTTTCAACCACAAAAGCAAACATAGATGAGTGTTGATTCTCCTACCACTCCACATGAAGTCACACCCATTGATTTTACCCGTTAAAAAAGTTCCTCATGGGAAATTGTGCCGTATAATATAGGAATTGTGCCCATTTCAATAATAGATCCTGGTACATTAGAAGCACTATAGTCAGAGGAAGGTGTCAACAAGGAGTTTTTTAAGCAACTAGATGATTATAAAGAGAAATGTGATAGTCATGTGATAGAGAAATTTTGATGAGTAATATGAATATTGTCACTACAATCTTGGAAGACTTAAACAGAGGGGTTGTTAATAGGCTAAATAGTTATTCCTCCATGAAATCTACTATAAATAATTTTGGCAATGATAAGGAGAGGGATATTATTCTTATGGAGACATGGATCCCTAAGCTGCAAGTATTGAGGATGATGTCTATTGGAACCAAGCAGGATGCTAACCCCCTGAGAATCTTAAGCCAACCATTGCTATTTTAAATGAGATTCAAGAATTCAGGGGAAATTTTGAGCCTTTGGAGGCTAGGATAAGGGAATTGGTTAAAAACTTTCATGAATCACATCATGGTCTCTTGCCATCCATTTTAAGGGATGATGGTAGCTTAAAAAACTTGCATGAGTGGAGAAAGAAAACTAATGATATCATTTTAGGTCAAGATGCTTTGATTTTGCAAGGGCATGATATGGAAACACTAAAGAGGAACATGGAAATGCTAGCCCATGCAAATATTGTATTGGCGGAGTTTGATAGGGAAGCCAATTAGGTAGTTACCAAGTACTTGCCTTATATAAAAAAGGGCTAATAATGTCATGAACTTCAATTGGCCCACTAAGGAGGAGTTCCAAGCCTAGAGGAGAAAATACTCCGATGGACTAGAGGATCAAGTACAATAATGGGGTGGCAATTATAAGTTCTGATTTAAAAATCTACAATCATGATGAGTAAGGGATGGGAGAAATGCAATGCATAGATTGAAACTAGTGCAGATTAGGCTTTTGATAAAGTATGAACAATATATTTCCTTCTCCCTAATTAGAATTTATGACAAGTTTGTAGATGTGGACATATTCCATGTCCTTTCATGCTTTCTTTAATTTCCATTTTGTGTAATATGGACACTTTTTGAGCACAAGGATATTGTTAAAACTACTCGAAGATGCCTTTAGGAAGGTGGGATTGGATCTTTGACAAAAAATGAGAATAAATTTTCTCTCATATATGTTTCCCTCCATTTGAGAATGCAAATGTAACTACAAAGGGAATATATGTTTAGCAGTCTAGTAAAATAGTGACATGTGTACTTTCTAGATGAAGCTTGTTTTGCTCCTTCATTTCTATAAGAAAGAATTCAAGGCTAGAAGTACGGGGTTCATTGTATTGCAATTGATCACGGAGAATTGTAAAAATAATAGTGAGTCTAAAAATTCTAGTTTCATCTTAGGTTTGGAGTCTACCAATACGTATGTAATTTTGATAACAAAACTAGCAAATATAATACAGACTGGTGCAAATTTCATGGCCATTTTCTCTCCTATATACTTGTTCTATGAGTTATCAATAATATAATCAAGGATTTTTTTGTTTGTCTCCATTTATTTCCAGTTGATTTAGGGTCTTGTTCTTGCTTATTAAGTCAAAGAGTTAATGTAAATGCTTGAATGAAGTTGATTCATATGAATTGAGTGCTAGGATATTCATAAGTGGTGGTCAAGAATATAATGTGGAGATGTTGTAATGTTGTATTTTAAAGCTTATATGATGCAATGTGTAAAATTTTTATCAGGTTGCATAGGTTACTATTGACTCTGTGTTTAGGATAAGGCACTAGTTCAAGAGTAACATATTCATAATACATTTTTTTGGGTCGGTTCATCAACAAATCACTTTTTATTTACAAAATTTTCAAATGAGTTACCATTGTAGTTATTTTGTGATGAATTTCACTATTCTCATGCTCCAAGTGTAGAGTATTATTAAAGGAATAGAAAACTCCTTAGATACACTACATTGTTGAGTTGTAATATGAGAATTATCTGTTATTTATGATGTATTTAAATGTTAATTGCATAGGTTCTTGAATATACATTGTGGGATCACCCTCCCAGGTTTCATAGAGCCTAAAGTGCAGGAGGAAAGCTTTGCTATTTTCACTCATTCATTGGCCAATCCCTTTAAATTTCTAAATATTGGAAATGGAAAAGTCCATAGGTAATTTTGAAGATCAGCCTTGTTCTTAACAAACAACCAACACCATAAACTCCTAGAAATGAAAGGGAAAATTTATCTCCACTAGTTAATTATGATGGGATGAGAGAACACACCACAATCATTCTAGATATTAACGATATCCTTAAGAGTTGAGAGGAAAACCCAAAGGAAAATTAAGGAATTTAGGACATTATTCCATACTTCAATTGAGAAGGAACAACTTAGGAATAAGTGATCTATTGTTTTAACTTCTTCCAAACATAGTGAACATCCTTTTATAAATTGGAACCCATTTCTATTGAGGTTATCAATGGAAATAATACTATAATAAATAAAAATCTACCAAAGAAATTAATTTTTGGAATAATTTTAGGATTCCAAACCTGTGACCAATTGAAGTTACTGTTAGCTCAAGGAAAGATTCTTCCAACATGATATAAGTTGATCTAGCTGAGAAGAGGCTAGAGGGATTTCTGCATCATATCCATTTTTCCACCTTGTCTTGGGTAAAGAAAGTACAATCACCTATCTGATTTGTCAAAAAATTTATAAGCTCTTGAACCCTTTTTGATTGCCTCTGCTCAAGAGATTTCCCCATTGATCTGATCCTCAATTTTTTTCTATTTTGGAAAAACAACTTTCTAGTCTATATAGTTAAAGAGAAATACACCATTGGCCTAAATTATCTTTTCTTTAATGTGATTGAATTGAATGAAAGATGAGAGAGCAAGGCCTTTATTCCAAGTGTCCTCGCAAAAATTGGTTTTCAATGTGTTACCCACTCTTCCTCTAATCCCCTATTTGATGATGTTTCCTATTTTAACCAAATTATTCCAAACAACTGAGCCATATGGAAAATCATAGAATAGAAAGTTCCTTAGGTCCTCATTACCAAGGTATTTAGCTTTCAATATGACAACCTAGTATTTTTCATCTTTAAGGTAGCTCCACCATCGTTTGGATAGGAGGGATTTGTTAAAAAAAATTAGTCTTTGGATACCCATGCCCCCAACATTTTTTAGGTATACAAACCTTATCCCAACTAACCAAAGAAATCCTAGACTTTTCTTCTTTTCCCATTTAGAGGAAATTCCTTTGGATTTTCTCAAATTTTCATGCTATGCAAGTATGAATTTTGAACAAGGATAGAAAATACATTGGGATGTTTTAAAGGGAAGCTTTAAGGAGTTGAATTTTTCTAGATTTTCTAAGGAGTTTTCCCTTCCAACCAGGGTGAGTGCAGGATCATGGGGGTCTAAAAAGTGGTGATATGACAAAAAATGGTTGATGACTTTTTTTAATCTGAATTTGATGAAACGAAAAGGGTTTATTGAAAAAATTTCTAGCTTTCCAAAAATATTAGATATGCCTTATTTGAAATTAAATAGATAATTATTATTGATTTTATACATACATTTTGACTAAATTCCTAATTGATAGGATGATTGAAAAACATCTATAATTCTTAAATGATTTCACATTTTTTGAATCTAAAGGATGCAACACATTCTATGCTTCCCATACTATAAGATAAAAAAATAAAATTTGAATTTCATAATTTTTTTACCAAGTTATGGTGGCCAGACAAACAAGTTTTAATATTTTTTTAAAAAAATTAATAAAAAATTCATAACTAATTATTTACCTACAAAAAATTACAAAAAAAATGTGGCACATCTGGGCATGTGTCCTCTACTTATATTGAAAGTTTCAAATAAATGCATTATGTTTTTCTTGTACTTAGGTTGGTCAGACATACACCCGCTTTTTATTTTTTCCTGAAAATGTTAGTATTGCTACATTAAAATTTCAATTTTTCACCAAAGAGATTTACCTTTTTTCCAAAAAGGAATAGTATCTTAGAAACTACATCCAATTTGCTACAAATTATTTTGTTACATATTTTTCAAATTAGGTTAATAACTTATTCAAATTTTTATTTCAAGTTTCCTAACTCTATTTTTTTGAATTTTCATTGCTACTTAAGGGCCTAGTTTGGACCCACATGATCTTGCACTAACCCACCAACTAGTTTATTTTGTATTTTTTCAATGATCCCATTCTAGTAGGACATTTGGGACTTCTTTGAGATTAGAGGCAACCAAAGGTAAGATTACAAAAGCATAGTAGATTGGTATCTGTGGACATCCAAATTTGACCACTCCCATATATGGTCAAATTCATCCCCTTTACTCGTCTATCTCATATTCCCCATCAATATTGATTAAATGATTTATTTAATTAATATTTCTCCTTTTCCTAAAGGTTCCTAAAGTATTTAATTTAATAATTAAATACTTTACCTTTCATCCTTCTCTAAATTAAATAAATATATCAATTTATTTATTTAGTCATTTAGCCTTTTTGAATTTAAATCAATTTTAAATTCCCTCTTTTCTCTCTCCTTGTCACATCCTCCATAATCCTATTCTAATCTAGATTATTTTAATTAATCCATGACTAAAATACACACACCCATAATTAGGATTAATGTCACATCCTCCATATTTAGCCACTTTCCTCTAAACCCTCATTAATCTTCTTAATCATCTGTTTGCACAACCTTAATATAATCACATGCCATATTTGGTATGTCCTCCAAGTCAACCTTTCATAAGTTTTTTCTTCATTTGGCCTTGACCTCTTCCCCATGTGAATTAAAAATTCATATTTATTCCTCCAATGCTTTCTTCTTCCCCATGAAGGTTGTTGGGAAAATCTAGAACCTCGCATGTGTCACATCGGTCACATGGGACAAGGACTTCCTTTATGAGGAACTTGTCTTATCCTTAAGGTACTTCCAATCATGTGGATTTAAAATTCACATTTATTTCCCCAACCTCTTCTCTCTTCCCCGTGATGATTAGTGAGGAATTCTAAAATTCCTCACTTGTCACCATCCTTCCACATGGGGACAAGAACTTCCCTTTTCAGGAAATCTTCCCCTAATCCCAAAGTACATGCAAGTACCTCCACCTCACATGTCCTCTCTCCACATCACATGTCCTTTTTTCCACCTCCCTTTCCACATGGCAAGATGTGAGGACTTGTGAGTCCTCAGCTCACCATAGCCCTTCATCTTACCCATGTTGGAAAAATATTGGCCGTTGAATTCTATAAAGAATTTTCCCCTAGAAAATAGAGAATTTGGTCTCATTTTGATTATTCACTCATATCACATTCACAACTCTCAACTCAAAATCACTTACAACACTTGCATTCAAGCTCTCACACCTCCATTGTTGAATCTTCAAGCTCATTTGCATCCATTTTTCTCACTCACTCACATACCCAAATCCATCATTTGAATCCTCATTGCATCCTCATAATTTTGCATCCACTTGTAGGTGATTTACCATCAAAGAGCACACATCAAATCTACATCAAAGGTACAACCAAGAAGGATCAACTTGGCTAAGGTATAATCGTTCTTTTATCTTTTCTTTATTCAAGTTCAACTTAGGCTAATGTTAAGGTGGTGTTGTGTTATTTCTCCTTTGCATTTCTTTTTTTTTGCATCTTTAAGGTTTGGTAAATAACATTGCATCACATTTCTGGCACACCCGGTGGGACCCACATACAGGTTTGTTTCTTCCACGTTTACTGTTGTTTGAATTTTTGCAGGTTCAATTTACTTAGAGGTGACTTCACAACTAACATGGGTGACCTTGCCCACAATAGGGGCGACCCTACCCATAGTTGGGAGACCCTACCCCAAGTTGGGTGACCCTGCCCTCAATAGGGGCATTTCTACCTTACAAAATCACCCATTTGTGAAACAAAAAAAATATGCTCTCTATTTCTTGAATGGGGCTGACCCTGCCTTGAGATAGGTGACCCTGCCCAAAGACAGGTGACCTTTCCCTCAATAGGGGTGATTCTTCCCTTGATAGAGGCAATTTTGAGGTAAACAGTGAATTAAAGCTTCATTTTCAGGTACTGACACCCTAACATGTCTGTTTATAAGTGTGTCTACCTTTCGCTAATATTTGTGCAATTGCTTCTCACTTGTCCAAGGTCGGAGATTAAAAATACTAACACTTTTCTTGCAGAACAATCAGTACCAATGTAGTTAGTTTAGTTTGTTTTTCATTTTTGCTTGTTAATCTAGGCACATAGATCTAATTAGGGGGAGTCAAAACATTTGTTTGTTGTGCTTGAAAGTGGCCTATTGATCTATCCAATCCCCTTGTACCATTTGGAAAACCTCAGTGAAGAGAAATCGTAGCCCACTTAGTCCTTTGTGTTACTGTTATCACTTGAAATTGCACCCTGTTGAACCTGATGTTCAACACCTCAATGTAACATTGGAAGACCTCTAAAGATGTGGGTTTCTTATGAGCAGAGGTTGACCTCTAGAGAAGGCTGGCTTCCTTTGGTGTCACCTAAACTAATGATTCTTTAAAGGGAAAGGGAGAAGGATTGCATATAAATGAAACTAAACTAAGGTGATATACCGAGTTGATAAGAAATCAGGAAATGAAAACAAGATGCAAACACACTGGGGAAACTAGACTGCAACTATTTTACTTACTCAACATAACCCCATTAGACTTATGCATCACTCTTGATAGGTTTGATCTACATACATATCTTAAGAAGGAAGGAACAAAATTCACAACTTTGTGGTATGAATACAAATTTAGGAAACACTGCTAAAGAAATACATACATAAGCTAACATACAAAAATGAGAGTGGTAAGAGCATTAGTACTTTTTTCAAGGTGAACTCTGTTTTGCATTCCAGATTTTAGTTGAGTTACAAAAATATACATTTAGTTGAGAAAGGATTGATAGAAATCACTAACTCTTTAGAGTGTATAATCAGAACTATTTACAAAAAGGAAAAAAATGCCTTAAATATCAAAGTGTGTCGGCCCCTTAGGGCTTACAAAAAAAATCAGGGCCTAGAAAAAGTCTGTCCCTTAGATTTTTTATTGAATTTCAAGTTTCACCCTACGTGTCCATGTTGGTGTCAAAAGATTGCCTTCAAGGGACTCCCTTCTTGAAGATTCTGCAACCACCGCATTCACTTCTATTCCTTGTGTCAATCTTCAAATCTCCCTGTCAAGCACCTCCAATGCTTCTGAGCTCAAAACAGATACATGTTGCTTTTCATTCCGTTGATGTTCTTCAGACTGCCATGGCTTGCTTTCAGATCCCTCTGGTTGGTCAAGTGAGCTCCATGCAGATTCTTCGAGCAGTCAAAACTCCTTTGATCAGAATCGCATCTCGGCGAGACACTGGAAGTGTCTCACCGATGTGATTATGCTCCTCTGAAACTATCTGCACAACATGTGATAGTCAATGAGAGCTTTTATCAAGCCACCAAAGTTATATCGAAGTTAGCTTTGTCATCGCTCAGAACATTGGCAAGACACTACCGAGTCAACAAAACATCCTGTCGAGGCCTCTCTTCTTCGCCGATGCCTCCTTTATCATACCGTTGAGCTCCTTTCCTTCTCTCAGCCAAACATCCGTATATCGGCAAGACCTTATGCCAATGTCAAGCTCTTTCTAGTCGGTGAGACATCACATGGTCGCTAAGACTCCATAGCGAACTCCTCCTATCTGTATGAGCTCTCTTCTATTCACTGAGACCGCATCAAGTCGGGAAGACATCTTACTGAATGTAAGACCTCCTTTATGAGTCTCCCCAAATGCACTTTACTCTGCTGGGCTCTACATTTCCTTCGGTGTGACTTTATTGATGTTAGCCCGAGACATTTTATTCCACTGAGCTCCAGGTCTCCTTCGGTGTGACTCCCATCAGTTGGGAAGACATCATGGCGAAAGGAAAACGCTACACCGAGCCCCCCTTTTTGTTTCAGCAAGACACATGCCTATCGGCCAGACCCTTTACCTAGCACACTAGTCTCCCTAAACTCTCATCTTTCGGCCAGACTACCTGTTTGTCACCAGGACTCACACCAAACTTTTCCATTCCATCGAGCTCTTTACTTCTTTCGGCAAGACCGTGGCAAGTCGGGAAGACTTCATAGCGAAGTCCAACAGTCATACCAATTCCTGCTCCCTCACTGAGACCACCTTGATTCACTGAGACATCTTGTAGACTTCCTTTTTCCTCGTGTGTTACACCGAAGATCTCTCCCTATTCGCTGAGACTTGCTCCTATCAGCCAGACCTCCTGGCAAACTCTTCTCTTTCTATTGGGGAGACTTCTTCATATCAACAAGACCCTATGCTGATGTCGAGCTCTCTCAGCGAGGTCTTCTATTGTCGGTGAGACACCATGCAGTCACTGAGACCTTCTGCTGAACGCTTTTTCTTGGTGAGCTCCCTAAACTTCTTCATCCTTCTTGTTGCCAAGACCTTCTCGGGTCGCCAAGACATCTTGTAGAACTCAATCCTAATGTCGAGAACCTTTAGAGTCGGGGAGACCTTGTGACTTTAGGGAGAACCTTTGGGAAAGCTTGCTTTCTTTTCCAATGCCGCCTGAATTCAGCGAGATCTCTTCCGATCGGTAAGACCTCCTACCGAAACCCGCACACATATGCTGAAGGGATCCTGCTTTGCTTTGTCGGGGAGACTTCTCTCTGAAGAAAAGAACTTCCACCGAAATGAATATCCTTTTGTCGCTGGGACGATGATCGATGTCTTGACGATAGGGACCTGTAGGTGAATCCCACTTGTCGTGACATTCCTGGGTTCTTGGAAACTCTCTCCTTAGAATATTTTCATGCCGAACCTGAACAAGGTAGGCTTCTTCACTAAGTTCCCTATGACCTAGCATCAGATTCATGACTTTTTCCCTAGGCCAAATGCTCTGTTTGGCCTTCTCGAACCTGTTGAACATAATTTTCCTTGCCTGATTGAGCCTGAGGTTGAAAATTAGGTAACATTTCTGGTGACCTTTGGTGGATGTTTTCCTGCTAAACATGAAGACCAGTAGTCTAGGCTTATCCATTGGGAATGGAGTCATTAGGAGGATTATAAAACAAATAAAGATATCAATTTTTTGCACATGGCCAAAACTCACTTGAGATCCACATAGCACTTAACAAAATAGGGGAAAACAAAAGAGAAAATACTATGCCATCATAGCACCCAGGAAACAGAAAATAATTAACCTGAAGCACATAAGCATTTATTGAAAACATAAACCTAAACTAATATATACAAAAGAAGAACCTCATCAGACTTGAAAACAAGGCTTAAGATGTATCCCATTGACTGGGATAAGGAGCACTTCCCCTTCTGTTGTAGCCAGCTAATAAGCATTGTGCTCCTTATAGTCTCTGATAAGGAATGGACCTATCCACATGTTATAAAACTTGGTGTGATGGCTTGGCTTACTTTTCAAAACATCCCATTTCAGCATGAGATCTCCCACCTGGAAAAATTTTCTGTAGCCTTCTTGTCAAATGTTCTTTTCGTTTGGAGATGATGATACTCCAAAGCTTTCATTGCTCTATCCCTTGATTCTTCGAGCTCCATGAGCTTTGCATACCTCACAGACACAGGGTCTTGTTCCTCAAACATCTCCAACTAGCAAACAATATCAAGAGCTGGAAGCTCTATAGACAAAGGCAATCTTGTCTCTTTGCCATAGACTAACATGTATGATGAGTTAGCAATAGACCTCTTAGGAGTCACCCTATCTGCCCACAGTGCATACTTTAGTTTGATGTGCTAGGTTTTTTTATTATCCTCTATTGTTCTCTTGATAATCCTGATGAGATTCTTATTTGTGCTTTCAACTAAACCATTACCCTAAGGGTAATAATTTGAGGATGTATTCAAATGAATGCCCTGTTTAACGACCCAATTAGTTACTCTTAGACTTACAAATTCCAGAGCATTATCAGATATGATAGAGTCAGGAACTCCAAATCTGGTGACTATATCTTCATAGAAGTCCAAAACTAAAGATTCTTTTGCTTCCTTCAATGCAGCCACTTCTGTCCACCTTGTAAAATAGTCAGTGGCTATAAGTACCCATTTGTGACCAGCACTGGAAGGTGGATTTATTGGCCTAATGAAATTAATGACCCATCTCATGAAGGGCTGCTCCACTTGAATTGGATGCAGGGGCATAGTAGATAACTTTGCCTTTCTTGAAAATAGAGCACATTTGATACACTTTCTTGACCAGGCATACGCATCTTTGAACAAGCTGGGCCAGTAGTAACCAGCTCTCATGACTTTCCAAGCAGTAGTTCTTGGGGCAAAGTGACCTCCCACAACTCTATCATGAAACTCATGAAGCACCTTCTCAATTTGATGACTGTGAATGCATCTTAGTAGGATGCCATACATATCCCTTTTAAAAAGAACATTATTTATCAACACATATGGTATGGACTGTAGTCTGAAGTATTTTCTTTTAGCTCTGTTCAAACCATATGGAAACTCACCAGTCTATAAAAAATGGGTCATATCTTGAACCCAATTAGTTATCCCCATAGGCACATCATCTTGAGCATTCTGAAACTCATTTGTATTAGTAAACACAACATCCTTTTCTAATTCATTTTTACTGTTTGACCCTGTAACAAGTTGTTCATAGAGACCCTTACCTCTAACCAATTTGGTGATCTTGATATCTACATCATACTCCATGACCTTAGTGATCCACTCTGCTCTTTTTTCATTTAGATCTTTGTTCAACATAGATTCCTTCACACTTGAGTGTGCTACTAGAATATGAATCTTATTATTCAAAACTAGAGGCTTAAAATTCTTCAGACTTCTGATCACGGCGAGAACATGCTTCTCAACAAATGTATACTTCTCTTCATAATTAGCAAGTACTTGACTGAAGAAAATGATGGGCTACTCAAGACTATCCCTATTCTTCTGAACCAGCATAGCAAAGATTGAGCTACTACTACCAAAATCATATAAAAAGAAGTCTTTAGAGAAATCTGGATTTACCAATGTTGGAGCAAATGCTAATACCTCCTTGATTCCTCCAAAACTATGCCTTTCCTCCTTTGTCCAGCTAAAAACTGCATTCTTTTTAAGCATGACGATCAAAGGCTGTAGCAAATTTGCAACATCAGGGATAAACCTTCTCAGAAAGTTAATTCACCCCAAAAATCTTTGCAGACCCTTCTTGTGATTTGGTAATGGTAGCTCCACTATAGCTCTGACTCTTTCAGAATCAATGGAAACTCCATCTTTTGATACTATATGGCCTAAAAGCTTACCTTCATGAACTACAAAAATAATTTTTGTAGGATTGAGGGATATCCCATATTCTCTAAATTTTTCAAAAACTTGCTTGAGGTGTGACAAATGTTCATCAGCTCTATTGGAATAAACTGTAATGTCATCTAGATAAATTAGCATAATCTTGTTGATCAAGCTTTGGAACGCCATGTCCATGGCCCTTTGAAACGTGGCACCAACATTAGATAAACCAAAAGGCATCCTTTTGTATGCCATGGTACCCCACTTAGTTGTAAAAGCAATTTTGAACTGATCTTCCTCTTTAACCAGCACTTGATTATAGCCCAAAAAACCATCTAACAAGGAAAATCTCTTAGAACCAACAACTACTTGGGTATGTGTAGGATCATCATGGAAAAAATAGGCCCTTAAGTGGCAAAAAATTCAGCAAAATCAGAGTTAGGCAACTTGATGTAAAAATTTGAATAAGTTATCGATATATATTTCAAAAATGTGTAAGAATAGAATCTGTAACAAATTGAATCTAGTTTCTAAACTACTAGGTATGCTTAGTAAAAAAAAAATCTATTTGGTGAAAATTTAAAATTTCAATGCAGTGGTACTTAAATTTTAGGGACAAAATTAGAAGTAGGTGTTTGTCTGACCACCCTAACCAAAATAATTTATGATAATATTTTTTTATAAGATTTTAGATATAAGTAGAGGATTCATGCCCCGATGTGATGCATATTTTTTTGTAATTTTTTTCCAAGTTAATAATTAATTATGAATTTTTTATTATAACCTTTTAAAAAATATAAAAACTTGTATGTCTGACCACCTTAACTTGGGAAAAACTTCATGAAATTCAATTTTTCTTTTTTTAATCCTATAGTATGTGAAGCATAGAATGTGACACATGTTTTAGATTCAAAAAATGTGATACCATTTGAAAGATATAGATGTTTTTCAATCAGCCTATCGATCAGGAATTTAGTCATAATTTGAATAGAAAATGAATAATAGTTACTTATTAAATTCAAAGTAAAGCATAATTTATATCAGTGGAAAGATGAGAATCTCCTTTAAAAACCCTTTTTGTTTCATCAATTTTTGGTAAAAAAATACTCATCAACCACATACCCATCATATTGCCACTTTTAGGCCGATCATGATCCTACACATACCCACTTGCAAGATTTGTTCCATGGAGGGCAGCAGGTAGTGGTCTTTTAAAGAGGCTCGGTTAAGATCCCTGAAGTCTACATAGAGTCTTATCTCACCATTTTTCTTCCTAACTGGTACAAGGTTAGAAACCCATGAAGTATGCTTAATAGGAAATATAATACCCCCCTCAACTAATTTGGTCAGTTCTTTAATCATTAAGGGCTCAAGCTTAGGATTCAAGGGCTTTTGTTTCTGCCTTACTGGCTTAGCATTAGGTTCTAACTCAATTGTGTGTTGAGCAATATGGGGATCAAACCCTTTCAAATTTGAATATTCCCAAGCAAAGACATCATGAAATTCTTGGCATAAAGCAACAAAAGCTTGTTTATCTTTATGTGAACAAATTTTTCTTATCTTAAGAAGTTTACCTTTGAAGATCTCCAGTTCTTCATAATGCTCTTGTTTGATTTGCAAGCCAGCTTTACCATTTTTAAGCTGATCATCAGTACTAAAAATTGACTCCAAGGTAGCAAGGCCTTTGGGAAATTTATTCGTCCTCAGCTATATGACTTGATCATCATACTATTGCTTGAGTTTTGCTTGATTCACCATGGAGAACTGATCTTCTTCGAGCAAGAAAGAAAGGATCTGTTCATCACTGTCAAAAACTTGCCAGTGAATGTTGTTATTAGGAATTGATGGTCTAACTACAACCTTCACATGTTGTTGCACTCTCTTTTCTAATGTCACTTGGAATATCAAATTGTGCCCCAATGGCTACAAGCCTATTAGCATGCTTGTTCTGATTTTTTGGAATAGACACTAAGTTAAAGGCATCAAAATCCTCAAGCATGTTCCACACTCTATTTCTATAAGACTTTAGTGCATCATTTTTATCAACATTTAGGCCTCTTACTTGATTAACAATTAGCTCGCTGTCCCCATATACTTTCATGTGGGCTATTCCTCTCTTCCTTGCCCACTAAAGGCCTTGAACAAGGCCCTCATATTTAGTAGTGTTATTGGAGCATGTGAATGCAAAATGAAAAGTAGCATAATACTTATCCCCTTGTAGAGATACAAGCATTGCACCTCCCCCAGCTCCATTTTTACTTCTAGACCCATCAAAATACATCTCCCATAATTCATTCTGCTGCTCAAATTGACTTTCTACACTTTTTTCAAGGTTTGGCATTTCTGTCCCTACCTCATGCAATACATAATTTCCCAGGCCAATGTCCTAATTAAGCTCGTTTGGATTATCAACCACATTCTCAACTGCCCATTCATTCAGGAGTACCTTAGGTACACTCTCAACCTATAACTCTTGTGCTATAGCAAGTTCAGTATCCTCTAAAACAATAGAGTTAACATTTATAGCAGATGGCACATAAGGTTTGATGTGATCCTTAGCAAGGGACTCAGAAGTTATAGTTACCTTAGTACCATACCTAGTCCTAAAAAGAATATGGGATCAATTTGAAGATAAATACCCCCCAATTTTAGCTGTGAAGTCTCTAGACATGCATAGAGCAAAAAATGGAGGCAAATCTATGACCAACACATCTTGTGGGATTGAAAAATTGGGACAAGCATGTAGTGTGAGATTCAGGTTTTTGATAACACCTAAAGTGTTTACTGTTGTCCCATCCAATTGAAGTACTCCCTTTTCTAATGGCTGGTATTGTAAACCTAGCTGGTCTGTAATATTTTTTGGCATCACCAAACTACTAGCCCCACTGTCAACCATGCAATTGTGTACCAATTTATTCCCCACTATTAAGGAAACATAGAAAGGAGGGGCCTTGACACTATTACTTTGTTGTGTGGTACTATCCAAAGGTGCATTGGTTAAAACTAACTTTGTTTGGCCTAAAGAGACATCATTTGGAGGATTCAAACTAACTGGATTTGATAAGGCTAACTATAACAAATTGATTTGACCAGGGATTGCTAAAGAATCCCACATAGAAATTGAAACATTAATCTTTTTCATACTTTGAACAATGTTGAAAGGTGTAGATACATTTACCTTTGGCTGTGTCTCTACAACATGGTTAGATTGCACTTGACTTGCGGATGCAGCATGTAAAGGCTGCTCCTTACTAGTGTCATAACCTTGCTGCAAAATGCATGGTACTTGCACATTTGATGGACTAGCAAATCCCTTATTCTTATTCTTTGCTTGTTCAATCTCGAAAGCCCTCTTCTTGGCTCTAGTACTAGCAGTAACAGATGTGTCATCCTGGTTCACTCCACAAAATTCTTCTCTCTACCAATTCAGGAGAGTTGAATCATCTCTAGGCTGATCCTATTGTTGTGGATACCCCTCCTTAGGAAAATCTTGCACACCTACAACACTTTGCACCATAAGAGCTTGATTGATGACACCATTAGAGCATGTAGCTTGATTATGTGCCTGATTACATAGATAACACCACACATAATCAGTAGCTAGATTATTTTGAACATGAACAAGCTCTTTGACAACACTAATTGGAACTGGATGGTAGGCCTGAAAAGGTCTTGTAGCAACATTTTGTCTTGAGCCTTGGTAATTTCCTTGATACTATTGTCTATTACCTTGATGTGCTTGTTGTTGGCCTGGATTCTGCTGCTGATAAGGCCTACTATATGATTGTTGCTTCTCTAAGCTTACAATCTTGTTACCAAAAGACTACAATAGAATTTTGATTTCCTGTAACTCATTTGGAGAACTGGAAGCACCATTTTCTTGTGCTACAACAACTGGAACAGTAGCTGGCAACATTGGTACAGCTGGTAGAGGTGTGAAAGGAGGCATTTGCAAAGGAATGTTTGCATAAATCTCTAGAAATATAGGCATTAGAGGCCTAGGAGTGAGTTTACCAGCTTGTATTAAGCTGTTCTCAGCTCTGATTGCTATTTCAAAAGAATCTAGCAAAGACACTCCTCCCATTGACTGTATCATGACAGCTATATCGTTGTTCAAAGCCCTCAAAAAGTATAAAAATGTGTATTCTGGAGGCGACCTCACCATTGTAGGGATTTTATCCCAAGTTCTTTGAAATCTAAAGTTGAAGTCGTTCATCTGCTCTTGTGGAGCCCTCTTAACTGTAGTCAATTGTTCCAATAGAGACAAGTTGTCAGACCTATCTTGAAATTGTTAATGCAACTTGTCTCCAAATTCGTCCCATGTTGCAATTGAATTAACTGGTAGGCTCCTATACCATTGCACAACTCTTCCCTTCAATGAAGCAGCTAGTAATCTCACTACAAGATCCTCTTGGGTTATGTGATGGACTTGACATAATGAAGCCACATCTCTCATGTGTTCAATCGGGGTAGTTTGATCTTCTTTCGTGAAAGTTGGAAAACTTTTCAAGGCTGCCATTGAAATGTCATTATGTTTTTCCAAATTCAAGGGGCTCCCTCTATTAAAAACAACAAAGGGTTGATTCCTTGGAGCGGCCATTAGAGGTGGCTAAGGAGGATTTGCTAGTATTGTAAATGAAACTGAAGATGAAACAACAATGTGTGATCTCACAGATGGAGGAGTGGATTGAGTTCTTGTAGAAGAGATAATTGTTGCTTCTTGCCTTCCTGTTGCTCTGCCTTTTCTTCTTAGTGGTGACAGCTGCAAATATTCAGAAGGACCTGAGCTACAACTTGTCTGAAGTCTTCTCATAAACTGTAGAAGGTGCTGATTCTGAAATTCTTTCTCTCTACTAAATCGCCAAGTATGCACAATTGACTTATGTAAAGCCTAGAACTCGCTGGTTGCATACTAAACCAACAACATAATGCTAATTTCTGTCCCACCAGGCATGCTAGAACTATTATCACCTGAAATTGTACCCTGTTGAACCTAATGTTCAACACCTTAGTGCAACATTGGAAGACATCTAAAGATGTGGATTTCTTGTGAGTAGAGGTCAACCTCTGGAGAAGGTCGACTTCCTTTGGTGTCACCTAAACTAATGATTCTATAAAGGGAAAGGGAGAAGGATTGCATACAAATGAAACTAAACTAAGGTGATATACTGAGTTGATAAGAAATCGGGAAATGAAAACAAGATGCAAACACACTGGCGAAACTAGATTGCAGCTGTTTTACTTACTCAACATAACCCCATTAGACTTATGCATCACTCTTGACAGGTTTGATCTACATACATATCTTAAGAAGGAAGGAACAAACTTCACAGCTTTGTGGTATGAATATAGATTAAGGAAACACTGTTAAAGAGATACGTACATAAGCTAACATACAAAAATGAGAGTTGTAAGAGCATTAGTACTTGTTTTCAAAGTGAAATATGTTTTGCATTCCAGATTTCAGTTGAGTTACAAAAACATACATTTAGTTGAGAAAGGATTGATAGAAATCACTAACTCTTTAGAGTGTATAATCAAAACTATTTACAAAAGGAAAAAAATGCCTTAAATATCAAAGTGTGTCGGCCCCTTAGGGCTTACAAAAAATATCAGGGCCTAGAAAAAATCTTCCCCTTAGATTTTTTTATTGAATTTCAAGCTGCACCTTGCGTGTCCATGTCGGTGTCAAAAGATTTCCTTCAAGGGACTCCCTTCTTGAACATTCTACAACCATCGCATTCACTTATATTCCTTGTGCCAATCTTCAAACCTCCCTATCGAGCACCTCAAATTATTTTGAGCTCAGAATAGATACACATTGCTTTTCATTCCATTGATTTTCTTCAGACTGCCATGGCTCACTTTCAGATCCCTCTGGTTGGTCGAGTGAACTCCACGTAGATTCTTCGGGTAGTCAAAACTCCTTTGATCAGAATCACATCTCGGTGAGACACTAGAAGTGTCTCACCGATGCAATTATGCCCCTCTAAAACTATTGACACAACATGTGACAGTCGATGAGAGCTCTTATCGAGCCACCAAAGTTATATCAAAGTTAGCTTTGTCATCGCTCAAAACATTGGCAAGACACTACCGAGTTGGAAAAACATCCTATTGAGGCCTCTCTTCTTCGTCGATGCCTCCTTTATCATACTGCTGAGCTCCTTTCCTTCTGTCAGCCAGACATCCTTATATATCGGCAAGACCTTATGCCAATGTCAAGCTCTTTCAGTGAGGTCTTTACTTTCTGGTCGGTGAGACATCACGCGGCTACTGAGACTTCATAGCGAAATCCTCCTGTCTGCCTAAGCTCTCTTCTATTTGCTAAGACTGCATCAAGTCAGGAAGACATCTTACCGAATGTAAGACCTCCTTTTTGAGTCTTCCCGAATGCACTTTACTTTTCCAAGCTCTAAATTTCCTTCGGTGTGACTTTATTGATGTTACCTCGAGACATTTTATTTCACTGAGCTCTAGGTCTCCTTTGGTGTGACTCCCATCAGTCGGGAAGACATCATGGCGAAAGGAAAACACTACACCGAGCTCCCCTTTTTTTCGGCAAGACACATGCCTATAGGCCAGACCCTTTACTAAGCACACTAGTCTCCTCAAACTCTCATCTTTCAGCCAGACTACCTGTTTGTCGCCAGGACTCATGTCAAACTTTTTCATTCCACTGGGGTCTTTACTTCCTTTGGCAAGACTGTGGAAAGTCAGGAAGACTTCATAGCGAAGTCCAACAATCATACCAATTCTTGCTCCCTTGTTGAGACCACCTTGATTTTCTGAGACATCTTGAGACTTCCCTTTGCCTCCTGTGTTACACTGAAGATCTCTCCTTGTTCGTCGAGACTTGCTCCTGTCGACCAGACCTCCTGGTGAACTCTTCTCTTTCTGTCGGGGAGACTTCTTCATACCAGCAAGACCCTATTCTGATGTTGAGCTCTCTTAGTGAGGTCTTTCTGTTGTCGGTGAGACTCCACATGGTTGCTAGGATGATGATTGATGTCTTGTTGATAGGGACTTGTAGGTGAATCCCACTCATCATGACATTCTTGGGGTCTTGGCGACTCTCTCCTTAGAATATTTTCATGCTGAACCTGAACAAGGAAGGCTTTTTCACTGAGTTCCCTATGACCTAGCATTAGATTCATGACTTTTTCCCTAGGTCAAATGCTCCATTTGGCCTTTTGGAACATGTTAAACACAATTTTCCTTGCTTGATTGAGCTCGAGGGTGAAAGTTAGGTAACAGTTACCTAGGAGGTACTAGATCATTCTATCTTTTCCTTTGCACTTCATGTGAGCCTGGAGACTAGTTGAAGATGTGTAGTGTCCTCTTTTTAGTGGGACTTTCTTGGGGATTTCATCACCCCAAGGGATGATCCCAACCAAATGTACCGACAGGGTATATTAACGGGGGAGAGCCAAAGTTGTACCCCAATCCAATCACGTCATGTTTGGTGAAGCGTCGAAGTCAGGGTGATACTTAGATAAGACGTGAAGAGTTGGTCCAAGTCTCTAGTACCTCACTGGGGCTTCTGACTCACACATGTATATGACCTAGTGTTCATGGTTGTGTGTCATGTACTGTGCGTATATCAAGGACTCCCTAGATCACCTTTTTTACCCTAGTTAGAGGATTGTGTTGGCCATACCCTTATCACTAAATCTTAGGATTGTGCTATTTGAACTATATTATTTGTGTGAAACCAATGCATGTATTATTAATTGAGTCAGCCTTTTCCTTTTGCTTACTGTTTGTTGTGTTTCTTTTCCTTTTCCATAGCTATTTTTATCCAAGTCAAGTCCAAGTCTACTGACAAGGGCAACCTTGCTGTCCATAGGGGTGACCCTATCTTCTGTCTAAGTCATTTCATAGTTTTTTCCTATCAAAATCACCCATCCATCATTGAATAAATGACCTTGCCCTTAACAGGGGTGATTATGCTTTATGTCTAAGTTAGCCCATCACATTCACCCGTTTCCTCAGTTGGGTGACCTTGCCTCAAGTTGGGAAACCTTGCCCCATGTTGGGTGACCTTTCCCTCAAGTTGGGCAACCTTTCCCCCAGTTGGGTGAACTTGTCCCCCAGTTCAGTCAATCCATTCATCCATCCAGTCAGTTCATTTATCCATTCAGAGCATCCATTTTCTTGTTTTGAGAATCCTTTACCTATTTGGAGCATCTTTTTTCTCATTTTGAGCATCTCCTTTCCTATTTGGAGCATCCATTTTCCCATTCAGTTAGTTCATTCATCCATCTCATTAGTCCATTCATCTATTCAGTCAGTCCATTTACCTATTTGGAGCATCCGTTTTCTCATTTTGAGCATGCATTTTCCTATTTGGAGCATCCATTTTCTCATTCCAAATATCAATTTTCTCCATTAGAGAGTATGTCTCCCCATTTTGAGAGTCTATCTCCCCATTCCAAGAGTTCGTCTACCCATTATGAGAGTCCTTCTACCCATTTTGAGAGTCTGTTTCCCTATTTTGAGGGTTTGAAAGCTAGTTGGATGACCTTGCCCTACAGATAGGCAACCTTTCCTTACAGATAGGTGATCTTTCCCTATAGTTAGGTGACATTTTCCTATAGATAGGCGATCTTTCCATGTAGATAGGTAGCCTTTCCCTATAGATAGGCGACCTTGCCCTCTAGATAGGCAACCTTGCCCTCTAGATAGGCAACCTTGCCCTGCAGATAGGTAACCTTGCCCTACAAATAGGCAACCTTTCCCTCCAGATAGGGGACCTTTCTCCCCAAGCCATTTTTTCTTTTTTTCATCTGTAATCTCCACTTTGGTCCATCTGTAGGTCATCCATTCATAATCTAGATCAAATATACACATCTTAGAATGACTCTACGTTATGTATCCACCATCATTTTCTTGATCTGAATCCCCTAAACTTCATTTTAGAGGTTATTATACAAATTGGCTTAGGTGTCTAAATCCAATCATCATTATCCACATCTGCTGAGGATTGTCATCCATCTTGAGTTAGTTATCATCTTTGGCCCAATCAATCCACTTCCATCTTGAGGTGGATTTAGTGTCATAATCATCCATCTATGCTTTAATCCGATCAATCAGTACCTCAAGTCACCTAGGGTGATTTATAAATTTGGTTTAGAATCCCTTCCATCATCCTATATAATCCATCATATAATCTTATCAATTGTCTCATCAATCGATCTTATCTAATCTAATCCAATCACGTCCTCCAATCATCCTAATATGAGCGCTTCAATCCAATCTGAATCCAAGCTTTAATCTAATCCCATTATGAGCTTAACCTAAATCCCAATTTGATCTTTAGTCCATTTCCATCCAAGATCCTATGACATCAAAACAAATCTTAAGATCCCCTTTTTCCATCTTCTTCAAATTTATCCTATTTATCCTTTCATCACCTTTTCTTTCCTTCTAATCATCTATTCCCATACCTTCAATCCGTATCTATCTCATCTGACGTCATGAATCCTTATCCTTCATCAATGCAACCAAAAATAGTAGTCAAGGGGAATCCTAATTACGTTCACAATGATAATGAGAGTCTTGTTGATCAAGAGGTATATGACATAGATCCCCTTGATGCTATAATTTCTAGTAAGCTTTCCCCAACTACTTTCCAAAATCCAATCACTGCTCCGAGCTATTCTATTATGCCTAATAATATGCCTTATGCTACCTTCAACAAGGGATATCCATTATCTTCCTTGTCCGCATATTCATCATATCCTTCATCTACATTGTTCTCTTATCCAACATCCACATCCTCCTATCTCAATCCATCATCCTAGTATTCCTATCCTAATCCACTATCTCAGTCTTCCTATCCTAATCCATCATCCCAATATTCCTATCCTAATCCACTATCTCAGTCTTCCCATCCTAATCTACCATCCCAATACTCCTATTACAACCCCCCATCCATGTCCCCTATCCTAATCCTCCTTACCAGTTTATCCATTCTAATCCTACATCCACACCTTTTTATCTTAATCCTACACCCCCATCAACATATCCTAATCCAACATCCACATCTTCCTATCCTAATCCATCATCCAAGTCTGCCTATCTCAATCCACCATCTCAATATTCCCATCCTAATACACTATCCCAATACCTTTATTACAATTTTCCACCTGCATCCTCTTGTCCTAATACACCACCCATATCCTCCTATCCCAATCCACTATCCCAATATTCCTATTGGTATGTGTAGGATCATGATGGGCCAAAAAGTGGCAATATGATGGGTATGTGTAGGGTATGTGGCTAACAACTTTTTTTTACCTAAAATTGATGAAATGAAAAAGGGTTTTTAAAGGAGATTCTCATCTTTCCACCAATATAAATTATGAATTACTTTGAATTTACTAAATAATTATTATTCATTTTCTATTTGAATTACAACTAAAGTCTTGATTGATAGGCCGATTGAAAAACATCTATAGCTTTCAAACAATAACACATTTTTTGAATCCAAAACATGTGTCACATTATATGCTTCACATACTATAGGATTAAAAAAAAAGAATTTCATGAAGTTTTGAACAAGTTAAGGTGTTAGACATACAATTTTTTATATTTTTTAATAGTTGTAATAAAATTCATAATTAATTATTTACTTGGAAAAAATTACAACAAAATATACATCACATTGGGAAATGAGTCCTCTACTTATATCTAAAATATATAAAAAAAATATTATCATTTTATTGTGGTTAGGGTGGTTAGACAAACACCTACTTATTTTTTCGCTAAAATTTAAGTACTACTGCATTGAAATTTCAAAATTTCCCAAATATATATATATATTAAAAATAAACCTAGTAGTTTAGAAACTACATTCAATTTTCTACATATTCTATTCTTACATATTTTTGAAATAATACATATAACTTATTGAAATTTTTACATCAAGTTTCCTAACTATGATTTTTCTGAATTTTTTGCCACTTAAGGGCCTATTTTTTCCATGATGATCTTCCACATACCCCTATCTTAATTCCCACATCTACTTCCTCTAACATCAATCCACCATCCACGTCTTCCTATCCTAATTCACCATCCCAATATCCCTACCTTAACCCTCCATCTAATCTTGGTCCCCCCTCTAATCCTAATCCTCCATCTACTCTTAGTCCTCCATCGAATCCCATTCCTTAATCTAATCCCTATCCACCAATCCATAATCCTAGTCCTCCACCGACCCATAATCCTTCGTCTATTCCCATCACCCCAGCCAAGCCTAGAATATGCATGATTCTCACTCCAGAACTTCTCCAATGACTTATGAAAAAGAAGACATCCCCAAATCCACACCTTGAAGTTGTGGAATTGTTCCATCCCAATCCATCATTCACGGTCACTAGTGATGAGACCCTTCTCCATCCCACACCTATCATTATTGTTACCACTCCTAGAACCACTCAAACTGTTGAAATCATTAAACCCACTTATCCATTGAACCCCCATCTCCTATTCCGATATCTTCCAAGCCCATCAAAGATAACCAAAACCAATCCATTAAGGACACCCAAATCCAATCCACTTCTCCCGCTCCTAGTATCACCGGAATCCATTCCCATGAAATTCATGAATCCCCCATCCTTCTATCTCCCCAACTTGAGGAGTCTTTTCAACACTCCATCATTCCACTCACACATGATGAGTCATGCCAAGAGCTTGATCCAAAGCATACCAACATATCCCCTTCTCTACATCAAGATCTCACCATCCCATCTAGTCCACCTCAAGATCACAGTCCCCTTCATACTCAAGATCCGATCACTCCATCGTATGAGCCCTTACCACCCACTGCCATAAATCTCAATCCTACCATATCACCTAATCCCTCTCTTGATCCCTTATCACTCACTCCTCTTGATCAAGATGATGCTATTCCATCATCTCCATCTCATGATCCTCCATCGTTGCCTAACCCTACTATCCCCACACCACAGTTATATCTCCTTGGTACTCTTGCATTCGTCCATGGTAGTTTCCTTGTAGAAGAGGAACCAAGAAATATGCCACCCATCCTCCTCCACCTAATAATGGACTCACACCATTCTTCTAAAATAACAAATATCCTACCATAGATCAGATTATCAAGAGCATGAACTATCAAGGAAAAGGTTTAGGCCTTCATGAGCAAGGTATTTTGGAGCCCATCCTGGTTAAAGAACACCCTTGTACACAAGGTGTTGGATATGTCTCTCAAGACTCATAATTCAAAAAAGTTGGTACAACCTCTATATGTCCTCAATGATCCTCTTCAAAATGAATAAGAGGCTCCTCCCATCACTCCACCATATCATTTGTTTCCATCCCCCCTCCTCCATCGTATCGCCTCCAAACAATCATCTATATTCCTCCTTCATCTGCTCCATATATTTTTGGTCCTTATGTCCCTCCATCCACTGTTACACATCCCCCACATACTAAGTCCATTTTGGGACCTTATATCCCAAAATCACCTCCTCCATCTCATCTTATTCATCCTTTTATCCCTCCATCACCTATCCATGTCACCCATCATAAACATCCCACTTTCATGTTCCCTAATTAGGATCAACAAAGGCATGTACCCACACATCCTCCATCCACATATCATCCCCAAAATCCCACCTCCATCACTCCATTCATGTTTCCTCCACATCATCCATCTCCTTGCACACATCCCATTGCTACTAAAAGAACTTTGTATTCCAAATTAAAAATACATAAATCTAAACATCCACATGAATCTAAAGCTCCTTATGTCCCCTTAAAAATACATGTTGGAGAAAATAAGAATAAATTCCAAAATCCAAATCAAGCCCATGGGCCACAAAGGCCCACCAAAGCGAAAATAAAAACCATGTGGATCCCAAAGAAAAAAGATGCAATGCCTTAAAATGAAAAATATGTAACAACATCCAAAATTTCTAATCCAAAATCTAATCATTCTAATCCACCATCTCCTAAATCTGTTTTGGGTCCTTATGTCCCAAAATTCACTATCCCTTCTCCTCAATTATCCCCACATTCTCCATCAATTAATCCTCCCATCCTTTTACATACACCACCATATGTGCCAATGTTGGTCCTGAAAACATTACCCCATCATTCCATCCATACACTTTCCAATATCCCATCCATTATCCTACATATCTCCCACATTAGATCCCTTTAATCCATTCTATTGCATAATCCATTTATCCTAATAAGGTTGTACCAACATCCAATAATCACTTCACACATGGGCTCTTAATACCTCATACAAAAATTTATGCTTGATTCCATCTATCCTCTTATCAAATATATTCTAAATCCAATTCTCCACATCTCTATCCTTTTCCATCTCCATCTACAAAAAACCAAAAAATTCAAAAAATTCAAAAAATTAAAAAAAGTCAAAAAATAATTAAAAAAGAAGTAAAGAGAAATAATTCATCCAATGGTGAAAACTTGGAAAACAAGTTCCTTGGGTAAGTACCATGATGAAAACCTAGAAAACATGCATCATGTGTAAATCCCCCATCTAGTTTACTTCTGCACTTAGGGGTAATTGCATCCCCTTCACCCATATCCTCTATCCCACCTATCTTACACATCCTACCTATCATATCCTTTTTATCCCAATTCCTCCATCCTCCTTGCGATCTTGATATAGATAGGGGAAAACATATAAACATGCTTTGGAAACCTCTTGGCATACGTTTCCCTCACCCATACATTATCCTAATTCTTATCCACATCCATATACCTTCCCTATCCACCCTTCATGCTACCATCACTCTCCCTTCCTTATCCATGCATCCTATCCATATCAACTTATCTCCTTTATCTTCCCATCCACTCATCTTCCATCCCTCATTCCTCATCATACATGAGATATCTAGAGTGGGGCATCTTCTTCTTTGTGACATAGTCCTTGGAGACATCATTCATCCATCATAGCAATACCTTCCATCTCCCCATCCTTATCTTCCTATCTGTCCATCATAGCATCTCTTCCATCTCCCCATCCTTATCTTGCTATCCATCCATCATAGCAACACTTTCATCTCCCTATCCTTATATCCTTACCAATCTAAACAATCCCTTTCATCTCCCCATTCTTATCTCCCTATCCATTCATCTCTATCCTCATCCCATCTCATAATCTCTTATCATTGGTATCTGGCTATAGGTTTCTCCCCATGCAACCGAATGCCATCTATTTCATCGTCATCACTCCCACATATTTCGTACATATTCACAATCTCCTATCACTTATCATCACTCATCTCTCCATCATATTATCCTCCCTATTCATCTTTTGATGATTTGGAAAACTATCACATCCCTGAGTTTCTTCTACTCATCATAATTATATCTTATTCACCCAATCTAGCTTGTATAATTAGTCCCATCATTTTATCCACTTATCACGTACATCTCATCATCCTTTATCCATGGTCAGTCATGGACCTTTTTTCAAACTATGTTGCCCCTGTGCTTCCACGTAGGAAAAGTTGATCATTTGATCCTCCCCTAGGGATTTTGTCTATCCAGTCTTTTTCCTCCATCCTTGTCTCCATTGTCCCCTTTCCAATTTTATCCATGGTATTTTATCAAACTACAAGGGCTCTATGCTTTCACATAGGGAAGGATAATCTATGGTTGGCCCCTGAGCCCCTAGGTCATGAGGGTGTGTTAGTCTTGTGTCTTGTGTCTCTCTTGTGTCCTGTCATCAAGATATTCCTTTATCTAGCTGGTTCTTCACAAATGAGATCCAATCGGTTATGAATATCTTGAGTCATGTCAATCTTTTAGTTTAGTATGCATCTTTGGTCTCAATAGGATGCATCCTTCCTAATAGACCTCATCAATCCCATCCACCCCCTTGATCCTATGGAAAAGGATGTTTGAAATTGATTGTGATCTTTTGATGCTTTTGGATTTTGTTTATCATTTGAGCTCCCTATCATACCTTGTCATGGTCACCTTGATCCATCATATCATGGTGTGCTTTTACTAGTAAACATATGGGCATATCTTGATCTTTTATTTGTTGTTGTCTTCCTAGTTGTCTTATGTTGTACTCACCAAGACTCCTACAGTCTTGTGTTATGTTGGGGCATCCTTTTGTGCTTGTGGTTATCCCAATGCCTAGCCCAACCAAGGTCTTCATGACTTTGAGGTGTTGGGATAGCCTTCTTGTCTATTATGTTTTTTTATGCATTGGACACTAATCCTCCTTGGTTACACATACCCTAGCACCTGGTGTCTTATGCTATAGTAAAAACCAATGCTCCAAAAATGGAAAATCACATTAGGATTGCATCTCATTCCACATTTTAGGTTCATTGCATTTCATCTCATGTGCATTGCTACATCATATTCATTTTAAGTTGTTTAGATTAGTCATATTTGGTTATTATAAGAATATTTTCCTTCATCATTTTCATTCATTTCAACCATATCACATCTCAATCCAATCCTCATCTATTCAATCTAACACATATCATATAATCACATCCTTGGTCTTTTTCCCAGCCTTGCTACAAGCCTTGATCCAATCATCATCATCTTCAAGATGTATCCTTCCCTATCCTTTGGTGTCATTTTGGGATGTATCCTTCCCTCATCAGCAACACTTAGTTCACCATCATCAAGATGTATCCTTCCCTATCCTCGTGTTGTTTTGGAATATATCATTCCCTCATCGACAACACTCTATCCATCATCAACCCATTTTGGCTTGTATCTTGACTGGGGCAACATCACATTTGTCCCTAAATCCATTTGTGCTTCCTTTCTTCTCATCTTCTCTTCCCAATATCCTATCACTTATCATCCTCTTTTATCCATCACTTTACATCATCTTCCCCATCTACTCTCGCATCACCTCATCCATTTTGAGAGCACACCTGTGTTCTCTTGAACCCGCATGTCCTCTTGAGGGGGCATCCTCAATCCCTAATCTTCATCTTGACCCCCATCATCTTTCTTCCTAGTCACTACTTTGAAGGACTGGGGAATCTTTTCCAATCTAACAATCTTCTTCTTGGTCCTATCTTTTAATCTTCTTTAAAATGATGTTACTTCATAGCACCATCTCAAATAGGGGAAAAATGTGGACATCCAGATTTGACCACTCCCATATGGTCAAATTCATCCCCTTTATTCATCTATCTCATATTCCCCATCGATATTAATTAAATGATTTATATTAACTATTAATGATTTATATTAATGATTTATATTAATATTTCTCATTTTACTAAAGGTTCCTAAAGTATTTAATTTAATAACTAAACACTTTACCTTTCATCCTTCTTCTCTAAGTTAAATAAATATATCAATTTATTTAATTTATTCATTTAGCCTTTTGAATTTAAATCAATTTTAAATTCCCTCTTTTCTCTCTCCTTGTCACATCCTCCATAATCCTCTTCTAATATGAATTAGTTTAATTAATCCATGATTAGGATGTGCACACCCTTAATCAAGATTAATGTCATATCCTCCATATTTGGCCACTTGCCTCTAAACCCTCATTAATATTCTTAATCACCTATTTGTACAACCTTAATCTAATCACATGCCATATTTGGTATGTCCTCCAAGTCAACCTTTCATAAGTGCTTTCTTCATTTGGTCTTGAACTCTTCCCCATCTAAATTAAAAATTCAAATTTATTCCTCTAATGCTTTCCTCTTCCCCATGAAGGTTGTTGGGAAAATCTAGAACCTCCCATGTTTCACATCAGCTACATGGGACAAGAACTTGCTTTATGAGGACCTTGTCTTATCCTTAAGGTACTTCCAATCATGTGAATTGAAAATTCACATTTAGTTTCCCAACCACTTCTCTCTTCCCCGTGATGATTAGTGAGGAATTCTAAAATTCCTCACTTGTCACCATCCTTCCACATGGGGACAGGAACTTCCCTTTTTAGGAAATCTTCCCCTAATCCAAAGGTACTTGCAAGTACCTCCACCTCACATGTCCTCTCTCCACATCACATGGAAATTTGTGAGGACTTGTGAGTCCTCAACTCACCATAGCCCTCCATCTTGCCCATGTTGGAAAAATCCTGGTTGTTGAATTCTATAGAGACTCTTCCCCTAAAATAGAGGATTTGGTCTCATTTTCATTATTCACTCATATCACATTCACAACTCTCAACTCTCAAGCACTTACAACACTTTCATTCAAGCTATCACACCTCCATTGTTGAATCTTCAAGCTCATTTGTATCCATTTTTCTCATCCACTCACATACCCAAATCCATCATTTGAATCCTCATCATTTTGCATCCCCTTGTAGGTGATTTTCCATCAAGGAGCACACATCAAATATACATCAAAGGGCCAACCAAGAGGGATCAACTTGGATAAGTTATAATCATTCTTTTATCTTTTCTTTGTAAAAGTTCAACTTAGGCTAATCTTGAGGTGGTGTTGTGTTATTACTCCTTTGCATTTCTTTTTTTTTGTATCTTTTAGGTTTGGTAAATAACGATGCATCATAGTATCCTAGGATCCTTGCAACTCTATCTTTAACGAATTGATCAGTAAAGAAATAAATCTTACTCTATGTAGTTAATGAGCTATCTTGAGGAACAAGCATACCTTTCTAGTGTTTTCTTCAAATGGGTTGCTTTTACTATCAAGGAATTGCCAAAAAAAATAGTGTCATCTACAAACTATTGGTGAGAGGCAAGAGGTAGGGAAAAAGACACTTTATCCCCTTTAGGAAGTCTAAGGTCGACTTTTTTTTGAAAATCCCTCCCAAACACTTTGGACACCATTATGAATAAATAGGAAGAGAGATGACCTCCTTGTCGAAGAATGCTCCCACTAAAGAAGGAACCCCTAGAAGCCCCATTCACCAAAAGAAAGAATTTGAGAGTTGTGACACAATATTTTATTAGATTTAGAATCCTTCCTTTGAACCCATACTTCTATAGGATAACCATCAAATACTGCCAATAAATTTTTTCATAAGCCTTGGATATGTCCAATTTGAGGGACATGGTAGGATTTTTCTACATTCCTTAGATTGTTTATATTCATGAGTAATCAAGGATAAATCAATAATTTGTCTTCATATAGTGAAACCTTGTTGATTGGGTGAAATAATTTAATGGGTTATCCCCTTTATTCTATTTATTATAAGTTTGGAGAAAATATTGTAGAAAGTGTTACATAGACCAATGGGTCTATAGTTTTATATATTGAGAGAATCACCTTTCTTAGGGATAAACACAATACATGTCGAGTTCAACAATTTTATTATTTTTCTCGATCTGAATAAATCTCTTGTAGCATTAAGGAGGTTCGAAGATATCACTTCCTAGAAGTCTTGGAAGAAGGCTGGAGGGAACCCATCAAGGCCTAGGGCCTTTTAAGAAACAAAATAAAACACAAAATTCTATATTTCATGGTAGGAAATAGGTTTTCCCAAAGACTTAAGCTATTGTTTATTGATGATATTGGGAATAACATCAATAAGATCCTCCATATAAGATACATCTGAGTTATGACTAGCCAAATAATCTATAAAGTAAGAAAAAACAACATTGGAAATGCCAATTTCCTTAGTAAGGATAAAACCATCATCCTTTTCAATAAATTTTATCTTTTTCCTTTTTATATGTCTTAAGGTGGACCAGTGAAAAAATTTAGTAATTTTATCACCCTCTCTTAGCCATTGCATTCTTGATTTCTGTTTCCAATAAATCTCCTCCCTTTTTGAGAGCTTGAGCCATTCTATTTTTATTTCCTTCTCTTTTATTGAAGTATCAACTTACATATCTCCTTCTTCCAACTTATTCTGAGTATCCTATAGTCTACAATGAAGATTTTCCTTGTCTTGAAAGATATTTCAGGAGACTTTGTTCCAACCTTTAACCTTCTCCTTCACTCTATATATTTTTTGGGCCAAAGGGAACATAGGGTGTTGGATAAATGAGAATGATGATGTATGGATGAGGTATGGGTTTTACATTGATGGAAACCCAATGTAGAAAGGAAAAAATATTGGTCCGGAGAAGACCAAGTGTTTTCAAGATTTTACTAAGTACCTATGTGCATGTTTAGTGATCTAAGGAACTATTTTGTGGTTTGAATTTCTTTGCAGTGTAGAATATTGTCATGTGCTTTTGAGGTGTTGATGATATGTGTTAAAGGTGTTTATATCCAAGGTTTCAAGGTTTTATATCTTCCATAGTTAAAGATATTAGTGACAGATTATTGGGATTAGTAATGGCCGAGTGATTGGTACAAAGAGCATGATTGGAATTCTCCACATTCCACCATGGTTGAATATTATGCTATGTAGTTTTGAGGAAGTGTTGGAAGGTATTAGAACCTATGTATGCACTCCAAGTGGAAAGTGGTTTGGTGGTCCACGTGTCAACTTGTGAATGACATTTTTGTTCATTCACTTGTTGCTTTACCAATTTTGTTATGTGGTGCCAACCTAAGGGTTTTGAGGTTGTGCAGAGTTAAGTTATGTATGGAGTAGATTTATGGGAGTGATTATAGGTCATTCCAACCTATTTGGTGTTGTACACATTTTGGTTTATTCTACAAAGCATGTGTGTTAGATTTTTGTGTCGATAGGTTATGATGTTACATGTTTCATCTAATTAGGTTGACCTAATTAGAGATTTTGGTGTTTGTGGTAGATGTATGTATGTTTACAGAGTTAATTAATTCTGTGAAGGATGAATTGAAGAAGTTTAAGAGTGTGTGTAAAAGATCTTATGTAGAGTGAAGTGCGAATTTTGATAGTGGTAAAGTATGAAGTGTGTTAAGTCATTTATTAAAGCTTAATTATAACTATATTTTCAACATGTTGTAGATGAATTGTTAACAGTTCATCTTGGAAAATGAGACACCCTTTCTTGTATATTTTTCTATTCTAGGTAGTGAGCCCTTGGCAGTGAGCCACTGGTAGTGAGCCATTCTTTCTTTATGGAAAATGAGCCCACCATCTATAATCTCCATTGTAATCAATTCTATTATATTGTGAGCTAATCCTGATCACAATTTTTCCCTTTTAGGGGTTTTCCATGTAAATTTGGTGTTCTTGTGTTCATTGATTTGATGCATACTCTAATTTTTTCCTTCCATTATTGCAAATTTAATGTGATGCATTGAATGAATGTTTAAGTTAATGAAGTTACTGAGTTTCAAGGTGAAAAATCTAAAAGTGGGGTTATATAAAAAGTGGATTTACCAAAATAAATAACCTTATTCTCCACTATTTAATTTCATAAATGATATACAAACCATGAAGTGATTATCAACCAAAAGGTGTGTCAAATAAAGGTCTGGATAAACAATTTCTCCTTCATGCAAGGATGGGGGTGTGAGCCAAATAAAAATTTATGGAAAAAGATTTGAAATAGAAAAAAAACTCAACCTAGAACTACAAAGTGCATTAAAGAGATTTAACATAAGAGAAAAGGAAACAATAAACTTTCTAAAGAAATTGAAGGTAATAAATGTTGTGCACCTATCAGAATTTTTTCTTTTTGCAACCCTAATAGGGACTCATTCACCTTATGGTGAATGGACTCTGGTATACTTTACTAGAAGCCTTTGAATCATAAACTAAAGCTTAAAAACTATGAAAAACTTGTTTCCTTTGTATCCCTAACATGGACTCATTCACCCTATGGTGAATGGGTCTTGGTAGGCTTTTCTAGAAAACTCTAAATTTAAATTTGAAGCTCTAGACCTGCAATTCCTTCCTATAACTTGAAATTCCCACTTTTGTATATGAATTTTTCAATAATCTACAAAAAAAAATGATGTTTGTTGGTGGATAAGGGTTTTCCTCAGTCAAACCCCAAGTCTAGTAATTAAACCTTAATGATGGATAGAAATCTGAAACATGGAAGGTGTGTGCAATCCTAACCTTAAGTGTCTAAGATTAAGATCTCTAATAATGCAAGGAAACCCTACTCAAGTGTGTTAGAATATGATCCTAGAATGAAATTGTAGACATTTAAAAATATCTTGAATGATATCATGCACTTGAATTAGGTATACTAACATCGTTTCCTCCTAAAATCCATATCCATCCCCTTTTTGCTTAATTGATTAAATTTTCCTATCTATTTAATTAATCGAATCATTTTCGACTATTAACCTAATTAATTTAATTGGGTTAATTCACCCCGTTTCATGCTAACATTTTATCTTATTAAATTAAATACATCAAGTTATTTAATTTAAATCCCTAATTCCTCTTGTTTAATTAAATAACCCCAAGCTATTTAATTAAATATCATATCATTATCCCCCTTTTCATTAAATCATTTATTTAATGAATACCATTTAATTCCCCTAATTGCATAATTAAAACTATATTTTAATTATCAACTACTAGTTAATCTAATTTCCCCCACTTGCAAGGGAATATTCCTCCTTTGCACATTCCTCTAAAAGGAATATTCCCATGGAATATTCTTTTCCCTTTTGCACATTAAAAATTTGTTTTAATTTGCTAAATATCTAATTTTCCCTCACCCATGAGAATATTCCAAAGAATATTCTCTCTCCTCACTCATTTGAAAAAAAGGAATATTTTTCTTCCTAACAAACTTACAATACTTCTTGTGCAAGTTAACTTACAAGACTTCTTGTGCAAGTTTTGAGTGTGTTTTTTTAGAAGAATGTGAGCCCTTGATTATTTCCTTGATCCATGTGATCATTGATTCTCATCATTGATGAGAATCCATTATCCATGTTTCACCTTTCCTTCCTTTTTTGACCATTGATTAACCTTTTTAATCTTAACCTTTCATTTTTTATTTGTCCTCCTATAAATAATTCACTATTTGGAGACAAATGGATCCACCTTTTTCAAAGAAAACTTATGCTATTGAAATCACTTCCATTTTCACTCACATTTAACAACATTTTAGCTTAATTTACTTGCATAAATTAGCTTAGCTTCTATTAATGGCTTCCATGATAACATAGATGCATACATTGAGTATATCTTCTAATTAGGGTTTTAATCTTTTTAGCTTAAAATCCATTTAGATTAGATTTTCATACACCCATATCAATCATCTTAGTCTACATCATGTTAAAGTAGTTTTAAATCATGTTTTCATACACATCTATCATCAGTTTCGTTGATTCTCTTCAATAGAATTGATTAGAATAGGCTCATTTATCCATGAGATTGGGAAAGGATCACCATTCCACATCAATATGACACCACTCCCCCAATAGGATAAGTCTCAATGTCTTAGATTAGAGGTTTCTCAAGCTTTTGTATTTTAATGTGCTAGTTTTTAATGGCTTCTTGTCTTTGTTTAAATTGAATGATCTATATTGGGATTGATGTTTAGTGATTGAGTGTGCTTTGAATCCTCATGGATCAAGTGTATTCAACCCATATTAATTTGTTGGTCACATTTTAGAACTAGAAGGAGGGCTTGAACTAACCAATTTGAAAATTTTCTTGTCAAATCTTCATTTTCCTTGTCTCTTAAAGTACAATGATGCTATTGATTATCAATCATTGCATTTGATGATTCATCACTCTACAACGATGCACCAATGATTTCAATTTATCAACAAAAAATTAAAATAGTGACGCATAATTAATTTCGTCACCATATTTTTTTTATTTTTTATTTTTTAATGAGGGGAATCGGGTACAGCACGGCCCCCCATATAACCCCCCACTACCAGTAAAATTTTTACCGTGACTAGAAGTGCTGGGGAGACACACCAACCAGTACCACGGGAGCACCAGAGAGTCGAACCCATGGTGGGCGCCTTGCTACAGGGAACACCTTAACCAACTGAGCTAGGACCGGCGCCCGATTTCGTCACCATATTTTAATATAGTGATGATAATTTAATTTTTAACATAAAATGAATTTCTCTTTAATGACGCAATTGATATGTTGATGTAATTGACCTCCTTATTTACTCTAGAGGGTCGCTATTGATTTTCAATACAACAATGCATATCCTATACAACAACACAGTCAGTGATGAATTTCAACGATGCAATTGATTTCAACGTTGCAAATTACTGGTAAATAGAACATAACTTTATTTTTTACGTGTTTAATTTTTTTGGCTTTATCTGATCACTAACATGTCTCTGACTTCTTGTTTTGGTTTTTTATAATAACTAGTTTTGTAGGTTTGGATGATAACATTCAAAGTAAAGGAGCATATCATTGTTTAAATCTTATAATTGTAACAAGTGTTTTGAAACTTTTGGGGAAACTATAACCCATTTATGATACTTTTTATTTCACGTTTTAGGATGAAACTAGATTTCTTTTGGGATTTAAAATGAGGGTTCAAATTGGTTAAAACTGAACCCTCACATCATTATACTTGTTGGTTTAAAATTGAACAATACAACTTCCATACTTTGTTTGGTGTTTAAAATGAACTCACTTTGTTATGATGGATTAAAATGAACATTTGTTTGATTTTCTTGTGTATTCTTGTTGTGCGTATCTAATCCACTTGCGCTTCGTGTGATATTGGGTGAAGAGAAACACATAAGTATACATTTTCTTCTTGTAAGCACTTATCCTCTCCCCTTATGCCGATTGGCAATTTTGGGGGATGAAAATAATTTTACGCTTCAAACATATGTCACCTTTAGAAAGGGATTTCCTCCCAACTTGAAAGAGGGAATGACGCAAAGTGGTGCTTTCATTCTAGCTCACTATATAAATAATTTGGTTGTGATTAAATTCATGGATCAAGCTGATTATGGTTGTCCCATACTGATGAATGTCTCCCCTAGTATCCTTGTGATGTGTTAAAACCATTAGATATTTCTAAGGGATGGGAGGCCTCTTAAATGAGTAGAATCATTGTGTGTATGACACTGGTTTATCTTGGATATGGTCACTAAAATCCTTGTTTGTAGTGGCTAACCAAGTCCAATTCTGAAATGTATTTCAAGGTAGTGCATGTGAGTAGCACCACACTTAGAAGTTATTTACCATGTCTAGTTTTTTATTGAGGCAATAAAGCAAATGGGGAATGGACTCCTTTGCTTGGTGTGTCAAGACATTACATTTCATTAACATAGCCTATTTGTCCACTTCATCTTCACAGATTAATCATCTCTTTCGATGATGGTAAACCTACTAAGGAATACGTACCCACTCTATCTAGGATTGTAAATGCTTATGAGTTAGTTTAACACTTTCTTGGTTCCAAAAAAATTTACAAAAAAAATCAATAAGTCTTTTCAAAATTTCAAACCCTTTGGTCTAAGTATGGATAACATTTGATAAAACCTCGACATTGATGCTTGTCCTAAGTATTTATTCCTAGATACTTCTAAGTATTTTTCATTAGATATCAATCCATACTTCCCAAAGTTAATCTAGGTAACTATGCCCCTTACTTCATCCTTTTCACAAAATGGGATTTGTGAGATGAATGATGTTTTTGAAATAGACATTTAGTTTGAAACTTAATCAAGATAAAGTGTTTTTTGTACTAATAAACTCATTTAAGCAAGATAAATTGACAAATTGAACCCCACATGACCATTTGGCATCTAATCGCTCTTGTTGAACAACCTGTCCTTACACCCGCTATCATTCAACAAAACTTTTAACTCATTGAAGGAGAATAAACTGATATAATTAGTAGTTTGAGAAGCTTCACTTTTGAAACCAATGAAACACCAACAAAATGGAGCAATGTAGAATACATCATAGATGAAGAAGAGGAACAAGCTGATATTGTTGTTTGAAGGCCCATATTACCACCACTCACATGGCAATAAATATCCTCTTTTTCATGATATTATACTTCTCTAAATGATCTCTCGTAAAATCAAAATCCCCAAGAGAAGGTCAGATGCCGCTATTTCAAACTTAGACATCATATTTATAAGTATATTAGAAGACGTATCCTAACACAACACAACAATCAAGCTAAGTCACTAAGGAGACATTTTCTACATTATTTCATGGATGATCCATATCAACACATTTCACAAGAACTTCTCCTTGATCATAGGGTTTGAAAAATGTAGAGGTTTAGCATGTTTCTCACCACCTTGGACTTGGAAAATAAAGGTTCATTCGAGGTTAACATTTGGTCAAACACCTTCGTCCACCCCTTTATCAAAATCCAAACTCCACTTCACCAAACTTTGCAAAAAATTTGAACACACCAACACTCTTTGAATTAGACATCAATCAAATCCAAAACCTAATTTAACTACTTCGTATGTGAAATGAATAATTTTCCATGCATTTGGTTAAGTTAGTTATCATCCTTGAACTCATTTATCTTGAAGGTCACAAGTCTACCCTAAAGATTAACAAGTTCATAAACATCCTAAGTTATCCAAACATCAAACAATCAAATGTAAGTCAAAAGTGAACTGTCCCAAATTTTTTGTAGAGATCACTCCCCATATCATTCATCTTTTCATCTCCCATTTTCACCATTGCTCTAAAAATACTTAGAGAATCCCTTCTACCTATATTTGATTCAACTAGAGAGTTCAAACATTAAAAATATAAACACAACTCTCCCATAGGTGACCCAAAATTTATGGTAAAAATAAGATCAAAACACAAGATAATCATGGAGAAAACCAAAGTCACATTTACCTCAAGTGATCCCAATCCTCAAGAATTTGATCCAAGAAGTCAAGTTACCCCATCACAACAACCCTCGTCTCCATCAGGACCATAAGAAATAGAAGACATCACAAACAACCCATTTGGACTTACTAAGGAAGAAATCATGGAGTACAAACAAAAACATCAAGCCTTAAAAAATGTAGCTTTGATTTATCCATATTTTGTTGCCCAATCATTGGCACATGGCTTGATTTCATTGAACATGCAAAAAACTCCATCGCTAGGGCTAAATCAAATATCTATTCCTAGTCTTACAACTAGTCTTGGTAAAGATGTTGGCCATACTCCTGCATTTGAAATCAACAAAATTGTGGGTACTCTCAACACCAATCCATCCCAAACAACCACTTGGACACCAACAACCTCAACATATTGAGGACATCCATCTTCATCCATACCCATGAGTACCATAAGTATGCTCAACGTCATGCAAAGTAGTATGGACCAAGTTTCTCAAATCAAACCAAAAGGGAAAGTTAATATCCTTGCACAAAATCAACCCTTAATGTAAATAGGGACATAATTATCCAACCCCCAATTGGTTCATTCATACCATTGGTTTCATAAAATAGATTCATACCATCCATCACCAACCCATCTTAAAACAACCCCTTGGTCACAAATCCCATCAACCAAGGTAGTACCTTGATCACATCCCAAACACAAGGAAATCCCCAAAATATTAGTCAAGGGGACCCTTTCAATCAATGGACTCAAGGTACTAATATGCCATTACCATCACAATATCTAATGGAACCATCATAATCTTTCTCCATAGTCTCCCACATCATGTAAAATCAAATGGGACCTAAAAATTACATTCCTCCATCCTAATCTAACATCTTACAAGGAAAGTTAAAACAAGGTAACCCCCAACCACCCATCAACAACCTGCAACCCACACAAAAAATCAACACCCAAAAACCATCACATATTTCCTAACAACCAACTAATCCTACATTACAAGAACATTCCTTATTTTTATAGCAAGCACAACAAGCTTACTAGCAAGTTGTACAATAGCAGCAACAACATTGAGCAACCCTAGCAGCAAAAAAATAATAGCAACAACAATAAGCAGCCTTAGAAACACAACAACATCAAGCACACCAAGTAGCCTTAGTAGCACAACAACAGTAAGCAGCCTTGGAAGCACAACAATAGCATAAAGCACACCAAGCAGCCTTAGCAACGGGTGGTCCCATAATAGTGGTTTACAATTTTTGGCCAAACTAGACACTGAAATTATTATTTTTAACTAAATATTCACATTCGGGCACCTATAGCGGCTAAACTGTGAGGAATTTGAAGATGGTACAAACTAGAGTCTCATCAAATTTTGTCTGTAGATTCTAAAAATATTTTTTCAAAAATTTTTGGAATCAAATTGCACTTCTTTTTCCATCTCCCACAAAAATAGATTTTTTCAGAAAACAACATTTTTAAAAAGTGACGCACACCGTATAACACATAAATTTTTTTCCATGAAGGATAAAATTCTAATTATTTCAAATTTAGATTTGTAACTCTGATATCTAGTGCTTCCACTTGGTTAGATATTTTTTTATTGAATATTTTTTCCTTAATAAAGTTTCAAACTCAAACGAATTGACACAACACGACCGTATAACACGTAACTTTTTTGTATATGTCAATTTTTTAATTTTTGTTGGATCAAGGACTTCAATATCTCTTGCACCCATTTTTCATTTTTTTTTTTTGATAATCTTCTATTTTTCTACATGTGAAGAACAAAGAAATTCATTTTCGATGAAAAACCTATGTTTAATAAAACTTAAAAAACAAATACATAACAAAACCAAAACATATTAAAATTATATTCATTGGATAGCTTGTTCTGAGGAATACCATAATCATTTGAAATAAATTTTAAATGAATTCATTTGATCCCCAAAATCTAAATCAAAAGTGATTTTTTATCAACATTTTGATAGGTGTAAAGGAGACGCATTTATGGTATGGTTTAAAACTAGCGAGGTTCTATCCAAGGGGTTTGATCTAAGGTGATTTGATCAAACCCTCTTCAATTGGAATCCTTAAAATGGAACTTTTTAAGGCTTAAATCATTATATTTTCTAAAAATATGTGATTTCAGCTAAAATTCGTTCCTCTCAGGAATTGTAAACCACTATTATGACAGCACCCCAACACAACAACAACAACAAGTAGCCTTAGAAACAAGCAATCCCAACAACAAGCCCTTGCGACCCAACAACAACAACAAGAATTACTAGCTCAACAATATGCCCAAAAAAAACAACAAAAACAACAAGGTTCCTACTATAACCCTCAACATAAAATCATCAATAGAAACACATTAGGAACATATACGCCACTACCATCATCACCTTCACAATATCCTACACCACCATATATGCCATACAACACCCCATCATACTAGAATCCCATTCCACAATATGCACCATATGTTCCTCCACCAAACATGCAAGATGATATGGCATCACAACTTAAGGCATTAACACAAGAAATACAAGATATCTAGATGGGAAAGATGAAGAAACCCAATATGTAAAATTTATGCCCATATCCATTTGATCTAAACATCATAATGGTATTGTTCCCTTCGAGTTTTGAAGTACCCAAATTTGAAAAATACGAAGGGAGAGGAAGTATTGTAGATCATGTCAAAGAGTTTAACATCATGTGTATGGAGGTTTCCTACAATGAATCCTATTTGATGCGCCTCTTTCCACAAAGCTTGATAGGCCCAACCATAGACTAATTTTCTCAGTTGCCCCCAGGCATTAAAACCTTCCAAGAAATCATTGACTAATGAATAGATCATTTATCCTTTAATATTGACATGGATGTGATCCTATAAGAGTTATATATTCACAAACAAAACAAAGGATATTATTTCACCAATTTCTTATAATGATGAAGACAAAGACCTAGCAAGAGCAAGTGGCCCATTACCGATGAACAACAAGTGGGGATCATCATATTGAATGTAGATCCAAATCTATCCTTGCACTTGAAGATGCAATGCATTACCTCTTACAAAAAGCTTTTCCCTAGAGCCCTTAACATCGAGAGAGCTCTAATCTCATAGGGAAATACATAACCCTAGAAAGACAACTTCCCATCAGCCAGTTTAAACAATAAGCCTTGTGTTTGGGCTAAAAACAAGAACACAACAAATGATGGTGTGGTAGATGCTAAGGCGGTCCTAAGTGCTCCTAGACCAAACAAAAATTAAATAGCTAATGCTCAACCAACTATACAACAAACAACATCACCACAAAATAATCAGATCAATAAAATTGACACACAACGACGACAAACTCCCAATAAAAAACAACTATCCAAAACACAAATACACATAGTTGTCAGAACCCATTGAGACCATCATGAAGAAATTCGTAGAGTCAAACTTGATAACGCTTCCCAATTTGAAAACTACCAATAACCATAGGGTAAACCACCTTGGTACAAGAAAAACAATCTTTGTGACTTTCACAAAATCAAGGAACACAAAACAATGAACTGCATGAGGCTCAAAAATATCAAGATCTTATAGAGAGAAAAGCCATATCTATTGAGGTACTAGCCGAGAAATAGGATTTCAAGATATACAAGAACCCTATGCTAGATCATAGTAAAAGAAATAACACTGGAAAAGCTAAGGATTACATAAATACATAACATACCTATTCCAATGTAGTCACTTCCTATGATAGTGTCATTACCATTGTCACCATCAAAGGGCCTAGTGTGGAGTGTGGAGTCACCACATGATGTGGCAAGGTCACCATCCAAGGAGTTCCATCTCAACCTAGGGCACAACCTACTTTTCCAACATATAAGCCTAGAAAGTACAATCTCCTAGATCAGCTTATGAAGACCTCCACAAAGATTTTTATCTTGGAACTATTGAGGATATCTCCCGCACATAGAGAAATCTTAGAGAACACTTTATCTGCATCATCCTTCCCCGAGGATATTGATACTGACTAGTTTCAAGCTATGGTAGGGAATATCACTAATATTCTTCCCACCTTCTTAGAGAAAGACCTACCATCACAACAATCTCATAATCGTTTCTTACACCTTGAGGTAATCATTCATAAGAATAAGGTGTTGGTTTGAACATTTCACCCTTAAGTTGATCAAGAATCTAGGCTATTCAAAAGATGCTATTAAGAAAGGAAAGAGTGCCACCATTAGAGCATATGATGATAAAGAATGGGTATCTCAAGGCATCATTGCACTACCCATCCAAGTGGGACACATCATTACATAGACTACATGCCAAGTGTTAGACCTTGATCTCCCTTACAACATCCTTCTTGATCGACCATGGATCCATGCCTTAAAATTTGTAGCTTCAACCTATCACCAATGTGTAAAATTTCATTTTGAGGATAGATAAGTTACCATCCATGGAGATCTTGAGTCTTTTTACTACTACAAAAATATTGTGGCCAAGTTCTATAAGATTCCCCAAGTACCCAAGAATGATGAAGGGCCTACACCTTCTACCTCATTTATTGACCCATCATCCCTTGCATCTACTTAAGAAACAAAAAATTCCCATTGCACGTAGAACATTCTTGATATCAAAGTAGTGATCCAGGAGGATGGCTGTGGAAAATATAGGATAAAATAGGATACTCTTGTGTCAAGAGAGCTATCTCTTTCTCCCAAATCTCATGGGAAGTCCACACCTATCAATAAAGGCTGAAAAAATCAAAATGGCAGCTAGCACCTTCACCAAGTGGGGGGGTTTGAGAAACAAAGATGTTAATGAGAAGGATGTCTCTAAGCTGTTATATCAAGATGAAAGACCTATCCTTGTTCTTCCCATAGCAAATGACAACAAAGGCTTGCAATTGATGAAGGGATGGAGATACAACAAGAACCAAAAACTAGGACAAAATGACAATGATTTTTTAGAACCCATCATTCCTAAGAGATGTTTAAAGAATCTCATCATAGGATGTACTACTAGTAAGGTTACCCTTATTGGAAAAGGTACTTTTGCTAAATGGGATGAGGCTTCCTCTTGGTTACCAACATCTCATGACACAACCCTAGAAAATTTCCCCCTCAATGTTGCTGACCTATTTGAGAATAAATATCTCTTCATGATATCACAACATCCTTCACACCAAATGATCAACCCTTTGAAATTAGCCTAGTCTACCCACATCTCATTGATTGGGACCAACAAGGACCATTGATTCTAGATTTATTCAAAAAAGATGAAGCAATCTCAGAATTCATCTGACTTTGTGACAACTTACTATGGGTAGATCACAAGTCTAGTTTTGACATAGAGCTAGAAATATGGACATACTATGGGGAGATGATTGAATCCTACAGTCGCAAAATGGACAACATGCAACTAACATGCATATCTTTGAGTGAAAAACACACTGTGCCACTTTATGATCCTACAATAGTAAAAAGAAAGGATGTATCCGAGGGTGAAAAAATCTCTGAGGTGCCCAAGGATGAGGGATTCAATCTATTCTTTAGTGGAATGCATCTAGAGAAGTCAACAGTACTAGTAGAGAAGGCTACCCTAGTCAATGTGGGAACAAAAGAAGCAACCAAGATCACTTTCTGTGTCGAATCGATGTTGGATGAAGAACAAAAGAAACTAATATAATTCTTGAAAGAATGAAGAGATAAATTTACATGGTCGTACATAGATATGTCAGGCCTTGATCTGGAAGTAGTTGTGCATCATCTAGTTATCTATCTTGAAGCTAAACCAGTGAAGTAGAAATTGAGAAAGATGGACCCTTAGATTTCACTCTTATTAAAAGTTGATTTATAAAATCTTCTTGACATTGGATTCACCTAATCGATAGATTATCTTGAGTGCATTTCAAACCTAGTACTAGTCTCCAAAGCCACTAGGGGCTTCAAGATATGCATGGATTTCAGAGACTTGAACAAGGCATGCTTGAGGATGATTTCCCTCTTCCTAACATTGACATCATAGTGGATTTAATAGCTGGGCATGAAATGCTATCACTCATGGATGGTTTTTCAGGCTATAATCAAATCATGATCGCCAAGGAGGATCAACAAAAAAATGCATCCACTTGTCCATGGAGAACATATTGCTCAAACATGATGTTGTTTGGGTTGAAGAATGTAGAAGAAACCTATCAAAGAAAAATTACCCTCATCTTTCATGACATGATCCACAAAACAATTGAAGACTATGTGGATGATATTTTGGAAAAATAAAAGAAAAGGAGTGAGCACATACAAGTCTTAGGACCCATCTTTAACAGGCTTGAAGAGTATAAGGTACGACTAAATCCAAAAAAAGTGTCTTTGGAGTTACATCAGGAAAGCTTCTTAGCTACATCGTATCACATAGGGATAGAAATTCATCTAGAAAAAGTGAAATCCATCCAAGAAATGGAACCACCACAAACGTTGAAGTGCACGAGAGGGTTATAGGGAAGGCTATAGTCCATTTGAAGGTTCATAGCACAACTATTAGATAAAATCCACCCTTTCTCACATCTTCTCCATAAAGGAATAAATTACAAGTGGTATGAGAAGTGTGATAAATCTTTCCATCACATCAAGGAATACCTATTGAAACGTTCAGTGGCCATGCCACTAATACCAAATAAACCATTGATCCTGTATATCTCAACAACATCAACAACATCAACAACACTAGGTGCTCTTCTAGCACAACATGATGAAAACATAAAGGAAAGAGCTATCTATTACATCAACAAGACCTTGGTGGGATATCAAATGAACTATTCATCCATTAAGAAAGCATGCTTAGCAATGGTTTTTGCTTCACAAAAGTTCATAAATTACATGTTGTCACATCAAATCAAACTTATTGCAAAGATCGACCCATTGAAATACTTGTTATCCAAAGAAAATCTTACTAGGTGAATGGAAAAATCGGTGATGATCTTAACTAAATTCAACATAGAGTATATGGAGCACAAGTAAATCAAGGGAGAAGTGATCACATAACAACTAGCAGAAGCACCTATCTATGTAGGGAACCCATTGACATTTGAATTCCTTGATGAATCAGTATTCCTTTTCAATATGATCAATGAATGAAAAATGTACTTTGATGGATCGTTTACCCAAGATGGATTAGGGGTAGGTATTCTTTCTATCACCCATCAAGGTGATTGCATCCCAAATTCATACATGTTATCATTTTTGTGTACCAACAACATTGCTAAGTATGAACCATTGATCATAGGTCTAAGAATAGTAGTTCAATGGTAGATACAAGAGATGAAAGTCTATGGAGACTCACAGCTAGTTATCAACCAAGTCACTAATGACTACCAAACTAAGGATGACAAGCTTACTCATTATAAGAAGATGGTAGAGAATCTCAAGGAACTTTTAATAGATATAACCTTTGAGAAGATTCCTTGCATGAATAACTAAGAAATAGATGCCATGGAAGGAATTGGGTCATTGTTAGATATGCCACACAATGTACGTCAATGCAAATTCTTGGTAGAGAAAATTCTCGTACAAACTTTTGAAATCCCAGATTCTAAATTTGCATTTGTCATCATTGGTCTTGGATCCTGGTGGTATCATGATATATTCACCTACCTTAGTAGAGAAACCCTCCCATCCGATATCACCTCCAACCTTAAGAAGGCCTTTGTTAAGAAGGCATCTCAATTCGTGATCCTAGATGATGCCTTATACTACTAAAGCATTGAGGAGACATTAGTATGATGTATTAACCAAGAGGAAGCCTTGACTACTTTAACAAAATTACATAATGGCATATGTGGTTCCCATTCTAGTGGTATGACTTTAGCTAAGAAATTGTTGAGGACAAGGCATTACTAGCCAACTAGGGAAAGAGAATCACATCAGTACATGCAAAAGTGTGTCCAGTGTCAGCAACATAGAGATCTTATTCATGCTCCAACTCAGGAGTTGCAACCAATGGTCACACCTTGACATTTCTTGCAATGGGGTCTTGACCTCATAGGAAATATTATTCCAACCTCATCTAATGGCCACAAGTTTACCATAACAATCACTAAGTACTTTACCAAGTGGGTAGAAGCTATTCCTATGACCTACATAACAAGGAAGAAAATTGCTAAATTTATCTTGAATTACCTCATCTGTCATTATGGTGTTCCACAAGCCCTTATCTCTGACAATGGAACACCTTTCAAGAATTAGGACGTTAAAGAGCTATTCAAAGATTCAACATACAACATCGATTCTCTACCCTATATTACCCCCAAGGAAATGGTCAAGTTGAGGCTACAAACAAGACCATTCAAAAAATCCTAAAGAAAATGGTCAATGAAGCTAGTCATGACTAGCATCTATAGTTAAATCCCACCCTCTAGGCCTATCAAACCAATATTCACATGCCTATAGGTGCAACCCCATTCTCCTTGGTCTACAAATCAGAAGCCATCTTGTATATTAAGGTTGAGCTTCCTTCACTGTGCGTGTCATTGGAGAACCTAATCAGTAATGAAGAGTATAGAGTATCTCAGGAAAATGAGCTAGAGCTCTTGGATGAGAATTATATTGATGCTCTTAATCACTTGCAAGTATACCAAAACTAACTGAAACATAGCTATAACAAGAAGATTAAGAGTCGGTCTTTCTAGGTAGGGGATCTTGTTCTCAAGAAAAATCAAAAAAATATTCCAGATCAAGCCAATAAAGGAAAGTTTGAATCTAACTAGTTAGGTCCCTTTTTCGTCACAACAAGCTATGGATCAAGAGTATATCAACTATAAACACCTAAAGGTGAACCCTTGCAGGAACCAATCAATATTCTACATCTTAAAAAAAAAAATTCCTAGTCTTGAAGGGTGTAAATCCTAAAATACAAAAGAAATAAAAAAATGATCAAAATCCAAAAAATAAAGAAAAAAGATTGAAAATAGTAAAGAAAAAAATAATCCTCTAGTGTAGACAAATTTGATGGTGCTTTGGGAAAGTACCTTGGTGAAACCTAGCAAACAGTTGCCTCACATAAATAAAGCACCTCCATCTATTCTTTGGCTCTTCATCCTATCATTCTTTGTGGTTGATAAACCTACTCCTACACAAATGCAACTCGAAAATTGTACAAAAAGAAACAAAAATACCAAAGAGCGTAGGCATAGGAATTGTGGTATTGCTCAAAGGTTAAATGAAGAGAAAATAATCAAAATCAACATTCAAACTCTAGACAAGAAATACATGATGAGTCTTCCTCTTTTCCACAACAAAATGATCCTACATATCAACCACAACAAGGACTAGAACCTTCTTTGGACATTATCATTTGACCTCCCATTGTGATTAACTTGGACAATGATGATGAGATTAGTAAAATTGATGAAAAGGTGTATAATGAATTGAATTTATTATTTTCTTCTTCCATGAGCTTAGATGACAACAACCATGATGATCCTCCTAAACATAGTGACTCACCATGTGTTGAACTTGGTGATGCTCATAGTACCACACTTGATGTTGTCCCTTTGGCTAGTTGTGCTCCTTACACATATGATGGAAAATATTGGGATGAGGAAGACCTCCTATAGGTTGACTCACATATGCCTTACTAGTCTTGTCTTTATTTCTTTGCATGTTCTTTGTTTGATTGCATGTTCATAATATGATCTCCCCTATATAGTTTTGTTTGATGTATCTCTTCTTCTTTGTTGCATTCATCTATTTGTATCTACATTCTTCTACATGTCATAATATATCTTTTTCATTTATCTTATGTTTTCCTTTTGGGGATAATGAAAGGAATTGAGACATTTAGGTCTCTTCCATGTTGACCCAAAAAAATTTCTTTGTTTTCAATATCTTTGTGTCATTCTTCCATTTCCATGAGTTATTTGGGGGATGATGACACCTCATTTATCTATAAAAACATTGTAGCAAAGACATACACTAACTTCAAATCCATGGATCCCTTATGTATTATTGTGTGATTTCATTATGGGGGAAACCCCTTTTCAAGACGTAGCTCATTGGAAACATATGTGTGACATAGGCCTTTCCAAATAAGCTATCATGTCTTATTAAACATTATCATTTGCTACTTTAAAGTAATTGCTCACAACATGGTGTTTAGTAATTCCTTTAAAGTGGGGGCATACATTGGCATTTTATTACAAATCATATTTCATAGTGTGGTTTTCTTACTCCATGTGATGCATATTTCTCTTAATAGTGACATTGGGGGTGATGTCCTTCAAGAGCATGATCTCTCTTAGCATACTATATTCCTCTTAGTGGTAATTCCAAGCAAAGTGCATTCCCTAAGTTGTGAATCTTCTATTCTTTGATTGGTCCTCTCTAAGAGACATTAGGAACAATGTTCTCAAAGTTGAGACCTTACATGAACTAAGCAAACCCCTTTGAATTTACCATTACGCAATTTTTTATTTACAAAAAAAAATTATATGGCCACCTTTCATAACAAACTGCTTTCTTATGGAGCCATCTTGTTTGTTCATGGGTGTCAAGCATATGAATCTTTGCTTGCCTCATGAATAACGATGCTCATGTTACGTGGCACCTTATCAAAGTTATAAGGAGGCATAAATTTTGTATGGTTAGTATGATGAGAAGCCTAAGTGAGGGCATGACTTTCTCATTATGCAGTGAGAAGGTAATTACTAGCATGACTTTCTCACTAAGCCAAACTTTTTGGATACTCATTGAGTGGATAGCCTAAAGTTTTGTTTCCTTAGAGTGAGCTTGTTTTTATTTTGGAAAAATAACTTAGAACTGGTCCACATTGTGTTGGATAGACTGTCGAGGCTTGATCCACCCTCTTTTCCTTTTCTTTTTCCTTCTTTATGTCTTCCGTAGTGTATTTTTTGTATCTTTCTGCTATTTCATACACCATTCGCATGTGTTTTCTTTTGTGCCTATGTTGGTTTTCCATAGGATATTGATCCTAGGGGCTTGCACAACCCTCTTGATTGTTTTCATCCTATCTCACTAGCATTGGTACATTTGAACCCCTCTTAATGCTTATTTGTCTACTTTAGTGTGAGTTTGATGCAAGGTCATCCTCTCACTAAAGTGGGGGATAAATGTAGTATAGAAATATGTATCCCTTTACATTTTCACACTTTTTAGGTCCCACCTCTTGAAATTTGTCTTATTCATGCCTTAATTGGTTCTATTTTGCATCCACAAGCCTAATAAATTGCATTTTTCTAAGGATAATCCCAACATTTAATAAATGAAACTTCATAATTTAACACTTTGCTTATGTATTCCAAATTTAGGTATCTTGGACTCATACAATGGGGCATATAGTTCCTCCCTAGGTCTTGGCCCCAAAATTCAAAAGCCATATTAAATGTCACTTTTTAAGATGTGTGTCCCATGTTTTACAGCCTAGGACTCATATGCCTGGCCTGGCGTATGATTCCCCCTTGATCCTAGGACATATTTTAAATCAATTTCTTAGCGGGATTTTATTTTTCTTACTTTCAATTTATGAATGTTGACTTGTAGTGTTGTAATTTCATGAAATTAGCCACAAAAAATTATAAATACAAGGTTATTTCACATAATTTTTCCTAGAAAGTTTCTAATCCACCTAAGAATTTTAAGAGAGAATTTCCTAAGGTAATTTTGTGAGATTAAGAGAATTCAAGAGAAAATCATCAAGCATTTGGAGCAATATTCAAGATTCAAGCATCATGTCTGTTTGTGAGCTAACATTTGTGATGTAGGTTTCATGATTCAAACAAGCATTCAAGACAAAGTTTTGAGCATTCAATCAAGAGTCAAGATCCACTTTCATGCTAGCCATTTCACACATGTTTGCAACCTTCATTTCAATGGTTTGGTGAGTTGCAACATTGAATTTGTTCATTCATCATTCCTTCCATTCATTTTTCATTTCCCATTATGGTTTAATTACCAAAACAAGGTTTGACCAAGGAAAACCCCCATTCCCTAACAAAACAACATTTCTTCCTCTTTTTGATCTATGATTTGTAGATTTAGGTTGAAGATCCATTGAAGAGTAAGATTTGAGAAAGTTGCAAAGTGAACAATATGAAAAATTAGGAGGGTGATGTTGTACCACTATTTTCCTATTGTCACTTAAATATGTCCTAGGATCCCAAATTGGATTGAATATCAACCCAAAGGGTGAGTTAATTCTCAACAAGGAAGACCTAGGAGTGGTTCTTTTAGGCTTTGAAGGGTTCACCACCAAGAAAAAGCTTAGAAAAGACACTTTAACATTCAACTTACAAAACCTAGTAATGCAAGCTAAATGAAGGATGCAAATGATGAAATTGAGCAAAAAAAAGTTAGGGTATGTGTTCTTGAGAAGTTTAGAAATGTGAAGATGATTCTGGAAATGCAAGAATTCTATCAAAATATGTTAGGGAGGACTAAGACGCCCTTACTGTTGACTTAGTCCCGTTGCTATTTTTTGGGGGAAATACAAAATCTTCGAATGCTTGAACTAGATCTAGAAGAATCTCTAAAAAATAACCTCGAGAGGACTAAGACACCCTAGATGGTGACTTAGCCCCATTCTGAATTTATGGAATCTTCAAAAGTGATCTTGAGGCTCAAGGTCTACACTTCCTTCTTCTCAGATCTTAGGTCTTGAAACTTCTAGATTTGGCCTATAGGTGTTTCTGTGAAGATGAAAACTTTGCAACTTTTTACTTCAAATGATCTTCAAGTCTTCAACCTAAATATACAATCACAAACACACAAGAGAGGAAAAAATTGTTGATTGTTACTAAATGGGGGTTTTCCTTGGTCAAACCCCTTGTTGGAAATCAAACTTTGAAATGAAATAGAATAATAAAGGGAAATGATGAATGAACAACATGTAATGTTACAACTCACCAAACCCTTGTTAAAAGGTGCTGCAAATATGCTTGAAATGACTGCAATAGATGTGGTTCTTGACTCTTTCTTGAATGATGTTGATATTGGATGAAACACTTGCTTGAATCATAAACCCTACATCACAATTGTTAGCACAATAACAAATATGATGCCACAATATCCTTGATATGATGCTTGAATCTTGATGATGGCTCCAAATGCTTGATGAATTTCTCTTGATCTCATAAACTTTCCTTAGGAATAAATACTTGAATGCTTTTTATTATAAAATGATTGAAATAACCTTGTATTTATACTTATCTATACTTAATATCCTGAAATTACACCACAACAAGCCGACATATGAAATCATTAATTAAAGGAGGCTAAATCTTGCCAAGATTTGAAATTAAATCCTAGAAATACCTTAAGGGGGACTAAGACACCGTAGGTGGCATCTTAGTCCCGAGGCATGAAGTTCAGGGCATAGAGTCCAAAAAGGGACCCATTTAAGGTGCACTTGAAATCAGGGTCCCAAGACCTTTGGGGCACAAATACTTCCTAGGAAGCATCTTAGTCCCAACCCAAAAATCAGACACACAACTAGAATCATTAAATTATCATTTCCCCTTTGATGTTTGTCGGAATTAGCCATAAAAAAGATATAATTCATTGGTATTGTGGATTTAAAATAGGACCAATTAAGACATTAATATGGATAAATAAATCAAGGTGGGCCCAAACAAGTGTGAAAATGAAAGGGTATGCATTTTCCTACACTACACAAAGTTTTCAAGAAGTTGTTATCTTCACAGAAACTCATCTATAGATAAGAATTCAGACTTTCAAGGCTTGAAGATTGGACAAAAAGGAAGCTACAAAAGATCACTAGAGGGTACAAAAACATCGTTCTAATACTTGTAGGTGGAATTATATGCCAAACCTAACATATTAGTCCCTAGTAAGGCCTTTCAACATCATTCAACAGTGTTGGATCTAGGTTTGGAAGATTAAGAAAGATCCTTAAAAACTCTATAGCAAGACTCATATGCCCAGACTGGTGTATTAGTCCTAGTGCAGCCCTAAAAAGGAGTTTTCAGACATTGTAGACCTTGTTTTGGCATCTTCATTCCGCAAGGTACCTCACTATTTCATTTAGTTTATTATTCAAATTTCATGTTTTAAGGTTTCTAGTTACATAGGTGAATTTTCATAAGTATTTTTCATTTCCCTTTTTTGGCGCATTATTTAATGGTGAACCCCCATCCAATTACACAAGCAACCCATTAGATTTCTCAATTGAATCGATTCACCTAAGCATTGATAGTCACTTAGTTGAGAGATCTATTTTCCTAATGAAATAGAAGAAGTATAGAGGCTTATCATACCTTCATTTTGGTGAACACTCCTCTCCCATTCTTTTTCTTTATTTCACTAGGATACAAGATTGTCACCAAGAAAGAAATCTCCACCACTTGTACTCTTCTGGTCATCTATACTTCCTACCCAATCTGCATTTTTGTATGTAGTTAGAGTGAAATTTTCACTCTTAGGATACCACTAACTATAATTAATTATAGCCTTTAGATATTTGAATATCCTCTTTACTGCTTCGGCATGAGTTTCCTTAGGTGGTGCCTGAAATCTAGCCATCATACCCACAACTTGCATTATATATGGTCTAGATGTAGTCACAGGGTGATCCCACAATACTGGTTTACAATTTTTGGCCAAATTAGACATTAAAATAATTTTTTCTAACTAAATATTCACTTTCGGGCACTTGTAGCGGCTAAACCATGAGGAATTTGAAGATGATGTAAACTAGCAACTTGTGACATTTTGTCTTTAGAATCTAAATATAATTTTTTCAAAATTTTTGGAATCATATTGCATTTCTTTTTCCATCTCCTTCAATTTTTTTTTTTTTAGTAAACACCATTTTTTAAGGAGTGACACTCACTGTATACAACATAACATTTTTTCCATGAAGGATAAAACTCTATTTTTTTCAAATTTAGATTTGTAACTATGATATCTAGTGCTTCCAATTGCTTTCATAGTGTTTTATTGAATATTTTTTCCTTAATCAAGTATCAAAGTCATTACAATTACAATTCAGACATAGGTGGACCGTATACAATGTAACTTTTTTGTCTGTATTGAAATTATTTTTTGTGTTGGATCAATGACTTCAATATCTGGTGCACTCATATTTTTCAATTTTTTTTTATAATCTGCTATTTTTCCACATGTGCAGAACAAAGATCTTTATTTTTGGTGAAAAACCAATGTTTAATAAAACTAAAAAAACAAATACATAATAAAACCAAAAAATATTAAAATTATATTCGTTGGATAGCTCATTCTGAGGACTACCATCATCCATTCGGGTCTATGAATTATCCTCCATTTTCATCCTCATCTCGAGCTTCAAAGGGAAAATTTTTGGAGTTTTTTGGTGCCAAAGGGTGAGAAGGTGGGAAAAGGGGGGTTCGAGTAGTCCTCTTTTGGAAAAAGGTAAATATATTTGGTAAAATTTCAAAATTTCAATGCATTCGTACTAAATTTTTAGGAAAAAGTAAAAAGCAAGTCTATGTCTGACCAACCTAAGTACAAGAAAAAAAATATGGTTTTTTTGAAACTTTCAATATAAGTAGAAGACACATGCCCAGATGTGCCACAATTTTTTAATATTTTTTTTGAAAGTAAATAATTAGTTATGATTTTTTATTAGAAATTTTAAAAAAATATTAAAACTTGTTTGTTTGACCACCATAACTTGGTCAAAAGTTTATGAAAATTATTATTATTATTATTATTATTATTATTGTATAGAATGGGAAGCATAGAATGTTTTGCATCTTTCAGAATCAAAAAATATGAAATTGTTTGAGAATTATAGATTTTTTCCATAAGCCTATCAATCAGGACTTTAGTTAGAATGCATGTAGAAAATAAATAATAATTTTCTATTTAATTCCAAATAAGTGACATATTATATTTATGGAAAACTTAGAATTTTATCAATAAACCTTTTTTGTTTCATAAAATTTGGATAAAAAATGTCACCGGCCACTTTTGGGTCATATTGCCACTTTTTGGACCCCCATGATCTTACACTCACCCAATTTCTTTTAATCTTAATTCACCTAGTTTGTAACATTCCAATTAATAATAACATCCCATCAACCACCTAAAAAAGGGTATTAATACCCTAACCAACTATTTGGCTCTCCCTTGAGGACAATACACAAATAGTTTTTATTGCTTATTTTTATGTCCCCCAATGTTATATGGTGGAATGAGTTATTTAGGTTTTCTTTTACTTAGATCCCATTTCACCATATCACACATGCAACCTTAAGAATAAAATTGATACACATATGAATTTTATATTGGTATTAACCTATATTATGATGTAATGATTACAATACATAATAGTGAATACTTATACAAGAATAAAGAAAACCCTAGATGAGTATTAAATTAGATACTAACCAAATATAATAATAAGAAAATATTCCTAAATTTATCTTAAGTAATTAAAGTAAAAGGTGTTAGAAACATAGGACAACTGAGAGGGGGTGAATCAATTGTACATTAAAAACTTAAACCCTCATTAACCATCAACCCTTATTGATCATCAACAGAATGTGAACAAATGAAACATAAACATATTTAACATCATACATAAGAGAACACTAGATTTACATGGAAAACCCTAATCAAAGAAAAAACATAGTGATGATTATATCACATATATATGAATAACAACCTCGAATATAATAGGATCACTACCAAAAGGGCTCACTGCCCAAAGGACTCACTATTCCAGAGAAAGAAGAATAGAAGAAGACTATTATAGAGAGATCCACTATCTCAGAGCAATAGGAAAAATCCACAACTGCAACTCTACACCATCCAAAACCTTTGGCTCAATGCCTCTAGCAACTTCAAGAACACTAAAAATGTAGACATCCTCTATTCACTACATCTAATAGCCTTAGTAATTTAACCTCGCACTGGGATCACCACACTTGATCACATTAAAATTATACAAAACTCACACATCTACCAAACACATCTCCAACACTTAACATTTCTTATATATCCTCCACAACCTCAAAAACCTTCTCTATATTGGCCACAATGAAATGTATGCACCTCAAATGTGCAACTAATAAATAGGTCAGCACCAAACACTTCCACGATGGAAAGAAATTTTAGGAAGAATACACTAAGGGTTAACTAGGACCTAAATCTGCACTGACACACTTAGCCACTCTTCCATAAATAACAAAAAACCTTTGTAATTAACACTAGCATGCTAGGTCAACTAAACCTACACTAAAACTAATAAGCGACTATGCATACATGCCTCTATAGGTCCATAAACACCATGTAAACCATATAGAAACATTTTGGAACATCCAAAATATTTAACTTCATCAAAATGTCCAACACCATTAACACAACCACCTGAAACTAAAGAAAACATTAATTCTATGCAACTTGACATACTACCAAAAAACAATACTTATGAATCCAAGCTTGCAAAGAAATTGAACACTACTTCCTCTAGGGAAAGGTAGGAAAAGACAATAAATTAGGAAATTTCCAAATCCACAAGACAAGAAAATACAATACAGACAAATGTGAAGCAATTCTATTTCTCCTAGAAAACCTTCTACATAGGCAAATTGAAACATATATTTTAGGACCCAAATGCTTCTCTTGCACTTACATAATTTTTCACCCAAAGGAGAGAGATTAGATCCTAAAATGCTTATATTACATTCAAATTAGAATGTGTGTGATGTGATATGAAGTAAACAAACTTAACAAAATGTAATAGGTTAATCTAAATGACTGAAAATGAATGCAAAACTAAGATTTATGCTTTGTTTGAAAACACTGTGAGGGTTGTTTATGAGAATGTGTGCACTTGGAAAGTTGTAGAGGACTAAATGATAGATTGAAAATCTGATGAAATCTGGATTTTAGCTGACTGGGACTCATTCACCAAGGGTGGTGAATCAGTCCCAAGTTAGGTCTTTTTTTGAACAGAACTTGATTTCTGATTGTCAAGGACCTGAAACAACATCTAACTCAATTCTGCAACTCAAGTGGGACTCATTTTCCAAGCATGGAAAATTAGTCCACTTATAGATTACTACAAATTCAAGATTAAGATATGCACCTTGACACCTGTACATCAAATTTTGATGGAGTCCCAATTCCATATCTCAGAAAATCCCTACAAAACAACTTAAAATTGTTGGTCTAATGTGGGGTTTTCCTTGGTCGAACCCCTAGATTGGTAATCAAACATTGAATAGAGAAAAATATGCATAAAACCTAGCCTTAGATGTATTAAAGACTAGGAAAGAATGAATCATGACAAAAACCCTATTCTATTGCTCTAGAATAAGTTATGCAAGAATTATTGAAAGTATGTAACATCTCTATCCCAGAAACCTTACAACACATAAAAAAGGGATAATAAATAACATGAAAATGCTAAATAATCACAATAAAGACCTTGATCTGAAGATAGAGTCACAATGGAAGATGCAATCAATAGGAAACCAAGTCCTTAGGCATGATTTTGGTGGCTAGTTGCACCTCTTCACCCTGGATTTCTTCATGATTCACCATAGGCATCCATCATCAACCCTTTGCAATTTTGGATCTTGATAGTGTAAGTGAGCTCCAAGACCTACAAAAACCCTAGTTTGTTGTCCTAAAACTTCAACTTTTGCTTATGAACTTTGTTGTAGTATGCCTTTTTTGCTCTTTGAGATGATAAAAAGTGATCAAAAAGTTGTATAAAATGACTTAAAATATGTATTTATAGGAAAAAAAACCTTATTTTCCCATTAATTAGACCTAAGAGGCCGACATTCACCAAAAATAAGAACAAAATTAATTAAATTCCTACTTGATTTTGAACTTTCCCTCAAAGGGGACTTATTTTCCACCCTTGGCGAAAGAGGGGACTCATTCGCCAAGGGTGGCGAATGGGTCCCACTATTGTTGTTTGAAGGTGGTTTGTCAGGGTATGATGCCATTAAGTGTTGTTTGTTGGGTTTTATGTGATTTATCATGTGAAACAGGCCTCTAGATAAAAAATAATAGGTCTAAGGGGCCTATAAATGCCATTTTAAAGGGGAAATGATATGAAGGGACTCAAAAGTGGGTTTAAGTATGCATGAAATTGTCTCTTTTCTCAAGAGGGTCCATTTTTTGATGACACATTTAGCCCCCACTTTAGTGCCCATATAACTTTACATGCATATGTAAGCTAAAGGACTCTAAACAATGCACTTTACTATATAAAAGTATACATATTTAGAAGATGGGAGAACAAAGCCCCCATTGTAGTTACCTACAAACCACAACATTACGAACCATGTTTCTTCGTGAAGTGTCCCAGTTTCTTTGCAAAATAGTCAAAAAGGGTTATAAAGTGTCTATGGCCATTAGAATAGCACACTAGATTGACTTTAGCACACTTGCTTTGATGAAAAATATAAAAATTGAAGATTTTAGATAAAATTTTAGAGTATTTTGTGATGATTGTGATAGGTTCCCGTTCGTTCATGGCAGTGGCTAGGGGGAAGACATATATCATTTTTGAGAGATTTATCACTAGTGCTTTCAGTGGTAGAGATAGAGCACCTATAGTAAGTGGGTATCTATTGCACATTAATGATTCCACCCATGAGATACCATGACACCATGCTAATGGCTTTGTGCAAGCGGTGGGATGTAGATACATCTACCTTTCATCTTCCCACCATGGAAATGATGATCATAATCAAGGATGTACATCACATTCTTCGAGTGCCTACTCGAGGAGCATGAGTGTATTTCCAAGGGGAGTGATCATTTCATGAAAAGAAGAGAGATACACAGTATTGCCTAGGAGGAGCGATACATGAGAGGGTTAGAGCACAGATTCGGTTGCCGATGCTACTATACTCATGAGTTCCTATGGTGAGATGGATTATGATGAACATAGTGGCACTGGTACTCAATCTAGATGGATGAATGACACACTTGGATGGCAGAATGGTACGCTTGGTATGATGGATGTATGATCAATAGATAGTCTATGCATGGGGTTGTTGTATTCTGGCACATTTGTATTATGATTTAGGGAGATTTATTTATTGAGAGATGAATAGTATGGTTTGTTGTACACTTCTACAAGTGTGGTTCCTAGAGCATATCACATGTACCAGGCCTATCGGATATCCATGTACGATAGTAGCAAAGTACCCTCGAGTATTTGGCTATCCCTTGATATGACTATGGAAATATGGAGGTTTAGGGTATTGGAGGGTGAGATTTGACTGACTGGAGGAGGATGAGATACTATGGCAACCATATCTACTGACTCTTCAGTGGCTAGATCACACATGATAGTTGCAGAGAATGCAGATGGATAGACTTATAGCAGGGAGGCATGACTATATTGTATGACCATTTTCTTATGGATGAATCATGTGGCAGTTTGGACAAGTTCAGAAACCTCCTAGGGCATGCCCCTTCATTAGATGATTAGTGTTGAGTGCCTAGAGTCTAGGGGATACAGTTCAACTTACTGTAGATCATGTTCGTGAGAGTGATTCCAATGCTTTAGATCATGATCAACCACCAAAATTCAACGCTGATGATATTAGTAGCATAGATGAGTATGAGGAGTGGTGGTCATATGAACAACTAGCTCCCATGTTTCCTATGGATTTCCCCCTAGGTGATGCAGAGGAAATAATAGAGGATGAGCTAGAGGAGAGGGCAAAGGAGGTATGATATCATCCAACAGATATTTTTAGAGATGTGATTGATGAGGAATACTAGTCTAACGTTGATCCTGAGTATGAGGACTGTGATTGAGGAGAGGATGAGGAGGAGGAGGAGGAGGAGGATTATGAGTATGATTATTACTATGAGGACAAGCCACCCCTCAGCAAGAGTGATGAGGTAGCCATTGAGGATCATAGCGAGTATGGAGCAGCTTCACATACTTACAGGACTAGATCATGAGTAGTAGCTAAAATAGACATCAACATACAGAGTTAGAGGGAGGTGGGCTCATCCCACATGCCCCCTAGAGATGAGGAGGTTGAACTTTGTCATGCATCTAGAGAGATAGGTGATAACATTTAATTTAATGCTTGTCCTTGAGCATTTGATGTTTTATGTATGTATATGATGATGATGTGTTACTGATTGTTTACATGATCTATCTTGTAGGAGCAACAAGAAACTGGTGAGAGTTCTATCATCAGGAAACTATAGAGATAGTGCCAATATCCCTCAAGGAGGAGGAGATAGATCCTGACTATGTGCCCCCACCGATCATGGAGGAAGAGCCATAGTCACTCAGACCATTTACGAGGTTGCAAGAAACATATGAGAGTGTGAGGAGGTGAATCTGTCAGGGTGAGAGTGCACTATAGTCATTGTGGGCCTCATCAAAGGTAGAGAGACTTTGGACAAAACTAGCTCAGACATAGGTAGAGAGGGATCCGATGGAAGAGGAGTGACTCATAGTTGTTGGACGAGTATAGGGTCTAGAGTATGCACTGAGACTTGGTAGTTCATGATCACAGTCACACACAACCATCTCAAGACATCCAGGGACTAGATCATGAGTGCCAGATGTTGAGGGGTCTAGCTCTCACAGACCATTATGATATGATTCAGAGATGTATATGAAACTATTTTGTTTGATATATATATATATAAGGAAATGCAACTTATGAACTATAATGATGTATCTTTTTAATATGTTTGCTAAATTCTATGTGATTAATTAAAGGACTTACTGTAAAATTAGTTTAATTAATGTCTACATGATCTAGCATAATCCATGTGATCTAATGTAAAACATATTGCAGTTTTAGTATAGATACAACATTGGTAATGAGAAAGCTGATATGTTAAATTAAATACCTTATTAAGGATCTAACTTTACATAAGATAAATGTGAATAGCATGAAATCTAAAGAAATTATAGAATGAACGTAAATAATTACTTTAGTGTTCAAGAAAAAAATACATTTAAGTGTGAAGAATGAAGCAATGTGAGAGCTAGTTAGAATATCATCAAATAACTCTAAATAACACTACTTACACGAAACATACTATTTGAAGGGGATTATATATGATATTGATGCAAATGTGCAAAATTAATAGGTTCCCTAAGGGGTGTTCCATCAATATGCTTTAAAAGATAAGCACTAGACCCATAACTAGTGTCAACTATATAAGGTCCCAACCAATTAGGGCTAAACTTATCCTTTTCTTCATTATCTACACTAGCAGTTCATTGATTTTCAATAAGAACAAAATCGCCCCTAGAAAATGATCAAGGGATGACATGGACATTGTGTTTTTGTTGTAACTGTTTACTGTGGGCTTAGAGATTCTCAAGAGCGTTAATGCATTGTTAATAGAGCATCTCTAGTTGATGTAATCATTAAGCTTTATAAGCGTCATCATCAAAAATTTCCTTGAGAGCAACTCACAAAGTAGGAATTTCTAACTCCAAGGGCATAATTGCATCGGTCCCATAAACATGATTATAAGGAGTAGTGCCAACAAATGAATGGACACTAGTTTAATATGCCCAAAGTGTGTAAGGAAGTTGTGTATGCCAATCCTTATGATTGTTGTTAATAGTTTTCTTGAGGATTTGTTCAAGAATTTTATTAGTGTGCTCAGCTTTTCCGTTGGATTGTGGATAAGATGGTGTGGAAAAATTATGTTGAATGTTAAAATTTTGGAAAAATTGTTGAACTTCACTATTCTTAAAGGGTGTTCCATTATCTGAAACAATTGCAGAAGGAAGTCCAAATCGAGCGATTATGTGATCCAGGAGGAAATGACAAATTATTTCAGAATTTGTTGAATGAAGAGGGATAGCTTCGACCCATTTTGTGAAATATTTAGTGGCAGTGATGATAAATGTATGTCCAATAGTTGCAGAAGGAAGTCCAAAGCGAGCAACTATGTGATCCAGGAGGAAACAACAAATTATTTCAGCAGTTGTTGAATGAAGAGGAATAACTTCGACCCATTTTGTGAAATAGTCACTGGCAATGTGATAAAAGAAGGTGGAGAAATTTTTTCAATAAGATCTAATCCCCATACTAAAAACGACCAAATGGGAACATTGTCATGAAGCTCAGCAGCAGGAGCGTGAATCAGATTGCTATGTTCTTGGCATTTGTGACATCATTTAACATAAGTGAAACAATCCTTCTCCATATGTCTCCAATAATAACCCATATGAATAAGTTTTTTAACTAATGAACATCCTCCAAAATGGCTGTCATAGGCACCAGTATGAGCCTGTTCAAGCGCTAAGGGGATTTCAGAATCCTTAAGACAATGTAGGAAGAGACCATTAAAAGATATTCTATGCAACACATCTGCAAGAATCACATATTTAGTTGTGAGTTTGCGCAAACACTTTCAATTATTCGTTGTGGTAGGTTCAGGAATGGTACCATCTAGTAAGTAATTGTATATCATATTATACCATTCACACAAAGATGTTTTGGTTATGGGTAATATTTTTTCTAACAAAGTGTTGATCAAAGGTTTCATGATGGTATGAATAATGAATGTGTAGTCAATAGAAGGATCAGGTGGGGATATGAGAGAGGATGTGCTAGCCATTGCATCTGCATGCTGATTATCTTTTTGTGGGATGTTATCAATGGTGAATGAGTCAAATTTTTCTAATAGTTTCATGATAAGGTCCTTGTACTTTAATAATTTCTCATGTTTAGTTTGATATGTGCAATTGATTTTCTTAATAACTAATTGTGAATCATCAAAGATCTGAATATGTCTAGCATGAAGGGATAATGCAACTTGTAATCCTACAATCAATGCTTCATACTCAATTGCATTATTTATACATAGGAAGTTCAAATGGTAGGATAAGGGAATAGGGTTACCATTGGGTGGAATAAGGACCACACTTGCACCGGAACCTATTCGGCACTTAGAGCCATCAAAGAATAACTTCCACGATTGAGTATCAACAGTTAAAAAATGATAATCAAGAAAAGAATGAATGGTTGGGAAAGTTGATGGAAAAGGAGCATCAACTAAGTGATCAATTAAAGCTTGACATTTATTGGTTTTTGTGAAATAAATTTTAGATCAAACTCAATTAACAACATTACCCACTTATTAAATGACCAGAAAGATTAGTTTTACTGAAAAGGTATTTGAGAGGATCAAATTTTGTGACAACTTGTACTTCAGAATTTAGTAAATAGTGCCACAACTTACTAGTAGCAAATATAAGAGCCAAGTACTAATTTTCAATTGGTGAATAGTGTGTTTTGTAATCTATTAAAGTGTGACTGATGTAATAACCAAGGTTCTCTTTACCATGATCATCGTGTTAAGCCAACAATGCTGCAAGAGCATGGGAAGATGTGGTGATGTACAAAATAAATGGTCTATGAGGTACAACAGGCTGTAAAACAGGTGGAGTAGCTAAATATTTCTTTAGAATTTCAAAAGCTTGTTTACAATCATCATCCCAGTCAAAAGGAACATCCTTTTTAAGAAGAGATGTGCATGGTGATGTGCGATCAACTAAAGAGGTAAAAAAATGTCTAATAGTCTAGATTCGTCCTTGTAACGTGAGTAATTGAGAAATATTCTTTGGAGGTGGCATGCTAACAATTGAATCAATTTTCTTTGTTTCCACCTCAATGCCTCTATGAGATATGATAAATCCTAAGAGTTTACCACTTTCTACACCAAAAACACACTTTTTTGAATTCAATCGTATGCTATATTGCTTGATTTATTCAAAGATTTTGTGAAGGAAAACTATGTTGTCTTGTCGAGTTAAAGATTTGGCAAGGTTATCATCAACATAATCTTCCAATATTTTGTGAATGTAATCATATAATACTAATTTCATTGCACATTGATAAGTTGTACCCACATTCTTTAAACCAAAAGGCATGACAACCCAACAAAAATTTCCCCAAGCAGTGGTGAAGGAAATTTTTATTGATCATAGGGATTAATAAGGATTTGATTATAACTAGAGAATCCATCCATGAATGACAACAAATCATGTCCAATAGTTGAATCCAAAATCATATCAATAATTAGGAAGTGGAAAATCATCTTTCAAAGAGGCTTTATTCAAGTCTCAAAAATTAGTGCACATCCTAATTTTGTTTTCGGGTTTTTCAACTACAACAATATTCGAGATCCAAGGAGAATAATCGATAGGTCATATAAAGCGAGCATCAAGAAGTTTCTCAAGTTATTCTTTAACTAGCAATGCCTCTTTAGGGTCCATTTTACGAATCTTTGTGATGGAAAGGTTTAATATTGTTATCAAGGACACTATTATGCATCACAATGGTCGGGTCTATTCCTGGCATATCAAAATATTTCCAAGAAAATATCTCAAGAAAATCATGGAGTAAAGTAGTTGTATCTTCTTGTTCTTCATCATCAAGATTCTTCCCAATTTTAATGACTTTATCATTGTCATCTTTATCCATAAGCATGTCAATTGTATCTCCTAAGGGAAGTGCATTGGTTTTAGGATTTTTAGATTCCAACAACTCTTCATTGACACCATTTGTTTCTTGCTGGGAAATATTTAGGACACAAGAAATATGTTTAAGGGAATCAGGTGAAGATGGGGTATCATAGACACCAAGTATGTTTTTCAGAGTTTCATCTGTATCAATATGTAACAATGAAGGTGGAAGAGTAGAATCAAGCAAGTCAGGATGAATGATGGTGAGTTTATGTTGTGGTTGACATGTGATCATGTTGATATTTAAGGATGGTCATTGAGTAGCTTTAGTCATTTTAGAAAAAGAGTATCCCAATCCCATTTTTATTTCTTACGTATTCAGTTCAATAGGAACATGAATACCTTGTTCATGTTTTTCACACCCTTTTCCATTATAGCCCAATTTTTTGACAAATGTATAACCTTTCCCATAAAGTCTTTCCATTTCACATAGGGAAGGTGGGGATTAATAATATATCTCATCAAAATTTGTTGTGTATGTTGTATTTTCATCCATATTGTAAGAGATAGATGTATGTGACAATTGTTCAGAATTTTGAGTGGACATAATGGTTGGTTAGTTAGGCTTTTCATCATGTGTCTTCATAAGTGTGTAATCACCCATAAATGAAGGTGTGAAATCTAAGGATCCCCAATCATCACCAAGTAATGTAGATGGTAATTATGTTTCATGTTGTTTAGTGTCAAGAGGATCAATGTGTGAGGTTGGAATTAATGTTTTGAAAGGACTTGTGATTCCCATTGCAAGGTGGAAACAATTCTCATGTTCAGGGTCAATTTCAATTTGATATATATTATTGCTATAAACATACTTCATGATACGGTGAAGAGTTGAAGGGATTGCATTCATCTCATGAATCCATGGTCGACCCAGAAGAAGATTATATGAAAGTTCATAAGGCATGACATGGATAGGAGTTTGTAGGTAACTACTCCAACTGTAATAGGTAAATTGATGACCCATAGTGGTTCTTTTGTTATCTTATCAAACCCTCAAATAGAAATGGAATCATGTTTTATCTATGATCTATCCACTTTCAAGCAATCAAGAAGGCTCACACTACACACATTAAGAGCAGAACCATTATCTATAAGAGTACGATCAATACCTATGTGATGAAATTGAGCAATGATCATAAAGGAATCATGTTGTTTTCATAACTCCAAAGGAGGAAGCTCATGTTGATGAAAATTAATGTCAAGACTATGCTTTGAACAAGAGCGGCCACATCATTCAGAATAGTTCTAGGAGGGACTATTATTTGTTTCAAGGAAGTTTGAAGGATGGTATTATAACTTGGTAAGGTTTGAAGCATGTCCCAAAGAGAAGTTTTGGCAGGAGTATTATTTAATTTTTCAACAAGATCATACTCCTTTATGGGTGGGAGGTAACAAGGAGCACTAGGCAGATTAGGTAAGGGTAACGATGGTGGAATTATTTGTGGTGGTTATGGGTTATTTTGTTTGTTATATGTATGAGCAACAATATCATCACTAGATTGTTCTGATACATTAGAGGGATGAAGGGGATGTGAGGGTGGGTAAAGGGTAAGTTTAGGTTTATTGTAAGGATGGAGAAGATGTGAAGGGGGATAAAGGATAAAGGATAAGTTTTGGTTGAACTACATGAATGTCCTTAACATGAGAAATGCCATTAAGAACCATAGTGGGTGAATTAAATTGGATAGAGTCTTGAAGAGACTCATCTGTCCAATGCAAGTCATCACTCCCAAAAGGTTGTAAAGGTGAACTATCATGTGTTGTAAGGAGTTTTCCACAAACCTTAGTAGATGGCTTATGTGAGATGAAGTCTTCAAGGGCTTCATCTAACAAAGCAAAGTCATCGTGCGATCAAAGGGTTTGAGGGAAGGTGGTTCGGTAAAAGTTGGAGATGTCTCATTACAAGCATTAGAGGATGAAGTGAGTGAGAGGACACCCTTGAGAGTTTCATCTAACTTGCCAACATCATCACTACTAAGTGGCTTGGATGAGATGTTATTATGAATTTGAATCATACGATTAATGGGATCATTTGAGGTATTGTTTGATTGGTTTTGGATATTTTCTATAGTTTCCTCAATGTAAGCTAATCTAAAAGGACTATGAAAGATAACTAAAAATGGAATTTGTAAAATTCTAAGGCTATCCATAAATTTTATGAAGATAAATGAAATCTATGCTAAGAAAACAAAGAAAATCCAAACTGAAACATAAAGGAAATGGCATAAAACAAAAATATATGCAATGCAAGAAAGTAAGATATGGAAATTCTAATGAAAAATTGTAATGGGACTGATTCATCCTAAGTGGCGAATGAGTCCCAGGAGATGAATTTTTAATATTTTTATAATTTTTTGCATTTTTCTATAGAATCTTAACTCTGTGCATTGTAACTTTAGAATGAAAATATAGAGATGAAAGAAATTCCCTAATATAAGATAAAGAATGCTTGTACTAATGTAATTTTTTTAAGAAATATAAATTATGCAAGAGCCTACAATAATGAAGACCTAAAATGCAATTTAGAAATGTAAATCAGAATGTTATTATGCTCAAATGTCAGGTTCACCAAAATGAAACATAGATTTTAGGACCCAAATGCTTCTCTTCCACTTATAGGGTTTTTCACCCAAAAGGAGAGAGATTAAATCCTAAAATGCTTATATTACATTCAAATTAGGACATTTGTGATGTGATATGAATTAAACAAACTTAAAAAATGCAATAGGTTAATCTAAATGACTGAAAAATGAATGCAAAACTAAGATTTATGATTTGTTTGAAAACATAGTGTGATATGAAAATAGATAGAAATAATGAATGAAAATGCAATATTTAACTAAACATAGGGTTGTTTCTGAGAGTGTGTGCACCTGGAAAGTTGTAGAGGACTAAATAATAGACTGAAAAACCTAATGAAATTTTGATTTTAGCTAAATGGGACTCATTCGCCAAGGGTGGCGAATTAGTCCCAAGTCAGGTCTATTTTTGAACAGAACTTCATTTTTGACTGTCGGGAACTTGAAACAACATCTAAGTCAATTCTGCAACTCAGGTGGGACTCATTCACCAAGAATGGTTCCACCTATAGATTCCTACAAATTCAAGATTCAGATCTATACCTTGACACTTGTACAACAAATTCTAAGGGAGTCTTGATTCCAGATCTCAAAAAATCCTTGCAAAACAACTTAAAATTGTTGGTCTAATGGGGGGTTTTCCTTGGTCAAACCCCTAGATTGGTAATCAAACATTGAATAGATAAAAATATGCATAAAACCTAGCCTTAGATGTATTAAAGACTAGGAAAGGTTGAATCATGACAAAAACCCTATTCTATTGCTCTAGAATAAGTTATGCAAGAATGATTGAAAGGATGTAAGATATCTATCCTAGAAACCTTAAAAAACATAAAACAAGGATAATAAATAACATGCAAATGCTAAATAATCACAATAAATCCCTTGATCTAAAGATAGATTCACAATGGAAGATGGAATCAATAGGAACCAAGTCCTTAGGCATGATTTTGGTGGCTAGTTGCACCTCTTCACCCTAGATTTCTTCATGATTCACCATAGGCATCCATCATCAACCCTTTGCAATGTTGGATCTTGACAATGTAAGTGAGCTCCAAGACCTGCAAAAACCCTAGTTTGTTGTCCTAAAATTTTAACTTTTGCTTATGAACTTTGTTGTAGTATGCCTTTTTTTATTTTTGAGATGATAAAAAGTGATAAAAAAAGGTTGTGTAAAATGACCTAAAATGTGTATTTATAGGCAACAACACCTTATTTTCCCATTAATTAGACCTAAGAGGCTGACATTCACTAGAAATAAGAAAAAAATTAATTAAATTACCACTTGATTTTGAACTTTCCCTCAAAGGGGACCCATTCACCAAGGGTGGTGAATGGGTCCCACTACTATTGTTTGAAGGTGGTTTGTCAGGGTATGATGCCATTAAGTGTTGTTTGTCAGGTTTTATGTGATTTATCATGTGAAACGAGCCTCTAGATAAAAAATAATACATCTAAGGGGCCTAGAAATGCCATTTTAAAGGGGAAATTATATGAAGGGACTCAAAAGTGGGTCTAAGTATGCATGAAATTGTCTCTTTTCTCAAGAGGGTCCAATTTTTGATGGCACACAAACAAACTATCAATCACATCTTCCATTGCCGCATAATCAAAAACTTGAAACTATGGATATACAACCTTTGAATACCTTTGGTCAACATGTACAAACTACACAAGTTTATCTTCAACCATGAAGAAATGTGGAGCACAACATAAAACACAAATTTCTCACCTTGTACACTCTTATTCAACTTTTTGCAAAAGAACATGGAAACCAAGTGAACTAGCTTCACCAACAACACTTGATCAACACCACAAATCCTTCATAAGATGACCACACTACAACACCAAAAATGTATTAAACTATAATACCTTCTCAAAACCACACTAGAGGTTGAAATAGGTTGGCATCACTGAAAACACTAAAGACAACATAGTGCCACAATCTCCCTATTTAAATAAATGACAACACTACAACAATCCCGAATAAAAGAGGCTTAATAATTAATTATTTATTAGGTGATTTCCTTTTTAATCCAATAAAATCAATAACATTGGCAACCCTAAATTACTCCCTACTGACATTTATCTTATGTGATCCTAGGATGACATGGTTGTGGATGGGGAGTAGAGTGAGGGAATATTTGATGTAGAAAAGGTATCTTATTGAAGTGTACCTTAGAGAAGAAGGGGGTGATAGAGAAAATACAAGTTGGGGAATGATATTGAAATCCCTCCTCAGAAGATATCATAATTTAAAGGTGCAATCTGTAGCTCTCAGTCTACACTTCAACTCTAGACATGTTTCCGGATCCGAAAATGCAAAATCTAACTTGTAGGTGTTATCCAAGATAATTTAAAGGCTTTTACCACTTTGAATTACTTTAAAAAATTGTTGACAACTTTTCACACCTTTCTCTTTGATAAATCTGCACACAAGACCTACAAAACACATGCAAAGTGGGGAAAAAGTGTTAAGGGTTAAGGATTGGGGGTTGCCTTGGTCAGACCCCATTTAGGTAATTAAACCAAAATGTTGAAATAAAATAATGAAGCATGAAACATGAAACAATGCAATTAAATACTTTCCATTATGATGGATCTAGAATTGCTATAATGATTGATGAAGAATCTTGCTCTTGAATGCCTTATAATTTTGCTTGAATGCTATCTTGAATGCTTGATTCTTTCTTGCTTGACTTGGAAATATGAATGAATAATGAATTATGGTTTAAAGGTCTCCTTTTATAGAGAAGAATTAAGTGAATGGATAGAATAGGGATCATGATCACGGGCCAAGATTAAAATAGAAAATAATTTAATCAAGGGTGGAGGTTAATTGAGAGAAGAAAGACATGGATAGATAAATACTTGAGGTGGAAGATAAGATTTGAACAAAAAAAGAGGTAATAGCAAAAATTAAATAATAAAGATTATTTAATACAGGTGGGCAACATAGGAGAAATAAGTAAAATATTAATTTTATTTATTTAAAAAAGAAAGGCGAGAGCAAATAATGAGATAATTAAATAATTAAAAATAATTATTTAATTATAGAGGAACAGTGGAGTGTTAAACACTAACTAATTAAAAAAAAAAAATTTAATGGAAAGGGAAGGGATAATTACATAATTAAAATAATTATTTAATTGGGGTGATAAAGAAAGGATAAATAATTAAATAAATATAACATTTATTTAATTATAGAGAGAAAAGGCGAATGAATAATTAAATAATTAAAATAATTATTTAATTATAGAAGAAGAGGGAAAAGCTAAATTTTGAATTAAAATAATATTTAATTCAAAATTTGGGAGGAAAGTACCATTAGACTTAACTGCTTAATAAAAGTCTAGAAAAGTGTGAAAGTCATTTACAATTCTTTACAACACCTTTACAACACATCGATAAATGCATTTTATTTAGTTTGTAAGGGACCAAGACCTAATGTGGATGTGTAAAACACCTCACAACACTAAATCAAGGCATCATTAAGTCCAATTTGTCATTAATTATCCCCAAATCAAGCAAGAAATACTTTTTTCTATGCTACAATATGAAAGCACCAAAGTATCCTTAGAAGAGAAATGACATCTTTAGAATCTTATTGGGATTCACTCTTGTGTATGAATTTTTCTATCTTTATGGATGATTTTATTATTTGTAGTAGTAGAAAAAGATATCCTACATTTTTATCTTATCATACTAGGCATAGATGTGAATACCAAACAATAATTTAATCAATTATAAATTAATATATAGCACAACTTGGATTATAGGACCAAAAATATTTCTCTATTTGTAATAATATCTCTAAGCATAGACTAGGAGTAACTTCAGAGGTTGCAGAGAATCTAGAAATGTTGTAGAATGAATAAGCTTGTAGAAATTTCCATGTACTAGACCTTAAAGGTTATGTCCCATTTTTCGTTTACTAATTACAATAAATATTTGATGTTTACATTCTTACGGTTATTGTCTCCACTGCCATCACAAGGGGAGAACATATTTGAAGCATGGAAATATCCTTTGTACTCATAATTCATCTCTCTCTTTGATTACATACAAAGCCATTATATAGTTTTCTAATAATCAATTTTTATATCCATAAATATAATTTATGCAATAATAGAACTTGATCAAAATAAGATGGTGAATAGATGAGTCTAAATGATAAAATTGGGCTTATGTTAAAATATAGACTACCACCTAAGTACAAATCACTTAGTGTAAAATAATTAGGGAATCAAGCATTGGGGTCACAACATGATTCATACCTAAAATATTATTGATCCCAAAAGATCAATACTTAATAACATAATTCAAATAGATTCTATTAAGATAATTTTTTCCCAAATATATGAAAGGTTACAAAAAAATTAAAATTACATTGAACTAATGAGGAGAAGGGGGTAAAACAATAGGAATCATCAAGGTTTGAAGATAAGGGGTACTCTATAAGTAATACATAAAATTAAACAAATAGGGACATACTTACATCTTGAATTTTTAAATGATACATAATTGAAAATATTATAGGTCAATGATTGAGGTTAATAATTAACTTATTCAATTGAATAAGGGTATTATAAAAAATTTTATTGTACAAAGATAACATAATAAAATGGTTAGGGATCAAAATTTTAGGATACCACCTTTAACTCATACCTAAAATAAATAAATAAAAATATATATGTTCCAACTTGTAATTGTGAAAGGATAAAATAGTTAATAGTTAGAATTTCAGAACACTACTTAACTCATATCACAAGACATCCAAATAAAATCATCTCTACACTACCAATTATGAAAATATGTATAGGGTAAAATGTTAAATATTTTGGATTGAGGATACCTCAGAACTCTTACTTAAAATAAATCAATTATGGGGATGAAAAAGTTGACACCAAAAATAACATATTCTAACATTAAAAGTCAAGAATAATGTATCCCAAAGAACTCATCCCAATATATGGGATGGTAAAAAAAATTCAAAAGCTTGATGCTAAACAAATAGCCCACTAGAATGTGATGTCATAAAGTAGAACATAACCTTGAATTGTGGAAAACCGAAGAAAATAGATCTAATGGAGGAAGAAAGTAAGAATATAGCTAATGCATTGCTAAAAACTAAAAATATAATAAAGAAGTAAACTAATAGAAAAATAACTGATGACAAATAAAAAATTTATAAAAATAAATAAAGAAAATAAATTCCCTAAGATGCACTCACAAAATGCACAATGTATAAAAAAAAAATGAATAAGAAAAAGAAAAAGAAAAGGAAATGAAAGAAAAAAATTCCATTGATGACCAATTGAAGAACAAATCCCTACCTAGTTAAGGGTAGAGACAAATATAAGAAATCACATGATGAATTTTGTAAGACATCACATTGTAAAAGAATAAACAATCAAAATGAAATATATAGCACCAAAATCCTCTTACCATACAATAAGAAAGTTATTTTTCAAGAGGAAAGAGAGAGATAAAGATCACTATAGCTCAAGGATACATTAAAATTAAAATAAGAGAAAAAAAACAATCAAAATGAGAATAAAACCCAAAGGAACACAAACAAAATAATTTCTATTAATGCAAAGTAGAGGATAGGTTATAGTGAGGTCATATCCCAAGCATAAAAGTTTTAGAATTTTTTTATAATAATCATGTAAGAAAGAATAAATTTTAATGCCCAACAAGGGTGTTGCATGAAATATTTGAACACTTTAATCTGTTAGTGTAAATTGAGTCATTAACAAACTAGTTAACTAATCACATTTCTAGGATTGACCTACTCACACTCATAGATTAAATTTACATAGGTTTCTTATGCATTTGTCTCACTTTGAATAGCATTGAGACTTGTTATTATCACTTGAGACACCTATTGGCACTTGATCACACACTTGTCAAGTGAGCTCACAAGTGTTGCACATTTGGAGGGGTAGTCAATCACTGTCTTCTATCTCCCTACCTCCTCATCCTTGTCTATATAAGCAAGGTTCATCATTGTATATTTATAGTACATTCATAATATATTAATATATATACTATTATGCTCATATTTTCACTTGTAGAAGGCTCTCAATTCGAGCTCTTCGATCTTGACATTCTCTAACATGGCATCAGAGCCATGAGAGCTTGTTCCATCCAGCATAAACATGACTCTCATACATATCCCTATCATGAGAGTGTCATAGAGCCATTATAAAAATTGGATACTAATTTTATTTAGTAAGTTATTCTTTCAAAACACTAGTGTATGCATACTTTGTTACCCATTTTTTGTTGAAGGAATTTTATTTTTGTATCAAATTTGTATCTTTCACAAATTTGACAGAAAAATGATTTCTAGGTTTTATTCATAGCAATGAAAAAACTTTTGTATATCTATTTGTTTTTGCAAATATCAATCTAATTTTATAAAAAATAATATTAAAATAGCATGGAACAACTATTTTTCTTACAAATCAATTTTTTTTTTATCAAATTGTATCTTTAACAAATTATAAATATTTTTTTTGGGTTTTGAGTGTAATGTCGTAAATGTTTTTAGGTGTTTATTAGGTTTTTCATATAGTAAAATATTTTGTAGAATATAAATCAAAACTGTATTAGCTATCACTGATGAAAAATTAAAATATTGTAGTAAATTTTGATGAATATCTTGAAATTGAGTGTTGTTTTCTTCAAAAGTTAATATTTTTCCTTTTCAATCCATTAGACTTACATTGTAAAAAACACTAAATTATAAAGTGCCAAATTTTGGGGGGATCTCAAATATTGAATCAAGGGGGTGTCTTGTGTTGTTCCTTTCAACAATTCTATGAGTTATGTCATTAAACACTTCTACATTTCTCTAAATTTTTTTCTTCCCACACTTCATTTTTACTTTAGCTGATAGTAGTCATATCTTTAAATCCATGGAAAATAAAATTTTATTATTGTAAGAAGAAATAACATGCCATATATGAATGCATGTTTAAATAATTTGATGACCTATAATTTTCTTGGAAAGTTCATCAATTGGAACTATCCATTAAAAATGGAATCAACTTATCATATTCTTTCAAACTAACACTTGCAAAAAAATCCAATCTCATTTAGTCGTCTTGTGAGACATAACCATCATTTGAGGATAAATAATATAATCCAATGACATGTATTATGATATTATCACCTAATTCTAATTCAAAATTGAGAGTTTCTTCCTTGAGAGCTACCAAAGATTTAGCGGACCAATATATTGTCCTTCTAGATCCACCATAGTAAGAAATATTTCAAGATATTGTATCTTTGTTTATATAATTGCACCTTGCAAATTTGGATGATATTATTGAAGAAACTCATGTCCTTTATAATTTCAACTTCAGTGAAGTTGCATCACCATTTCCATCTTTCTATCTTGTTGTTGCCTACCCTACATCAACTTCTATTGTGATAAATTATACATATTTATTTGTTATTTGACATATACAACTCCATTATCATCTATGTTGACATCATCTGCAATAGTGTTAGATTCACATTAGTCCAATTTTCTACATACATACATGGTCTATGATGTTAAATTACATATGGTACCTAATCAATCTTATCAATATCTATCATACATTAACATTGTATTGAAGATATTTGAGCATCATTTTAGTCTTTGGATCATGTGTAAAATTTAGAGATGTTTATTTTACTTCTTGCATATTCCTATCTAGAATGGGAAGTCATCTTGCATATGTTTGTGGTGTTATTTCTTCCCAAGGGAATTTTTTTTTTTCAATGAACCTATATCCTCTTTTGTATCTAGTGTCAAGCATCTAATAATACTATAAACATCATTTTGAGGGGAAACTATATGCTTTCTATTCTTCTATCAGTTTTGGGAGGAAGCATTTCCTAACATGGAGTTCATTACTCCACATTTTCTAGGGGGTCACATAGACCTTCTCTCTTTTCTCACATATGGGGGTAAAATTAATTGTATATTATGCTAGAATTAGTCCATGTGGTTCATCATGATTCCTCCATCTATCACTTACCTTCTTCACTCGTACATTCAAATTTTCACTGCATTTCTCTTTTGGAGAGGAGCTTTATTTCCCACAAGTTTTTATCCTTTTTTTCCACCTTATGATAAATTTGTAAATGAGTACATAAAATGGCCTAGTAGTAAAAAATCATCATTAGTATATACATTAGTCCCTAAGTTGCACTTAAGGAGGTTGTTAGTGTAAATAGAGTCATTATGAAACTAGTTGGCTAATTTCACCTCTCTTGGATTGACCTACTCACATTCATAACTTAAGTTTACTTAGGTTTCTTATGTTTTTTTATCACTTTATAGCATTGATACGTGTTTCCTCATTAGTTGAGACACCTATTAAAACTTGCTCACATAATTATCAAGTGAGCTCACAAGTGTTGCACATTTGGAGGGGTAGTCAATCATTATCTCCTACCTTCCTACCTCCTCATCCTTTCCTATATAAGAAATATCCATCATTGTGTATTTACACTATTCATCATATATTTATAGACATACTATTGTGCTCATATTTTCACTTGTGGAAGGTTATCAATTCAAACTTTTTGATGTTGGCATTCTTCAACATAATGTATACAAAATATCAAGGTTTTAGAGAATTTTTACTATCATACCAATATTGCATACTATAAATTTTTTTAAAAAAGGGGAAATATTTAAGATAAAGAACAAGACAAGAGAAAATATAAAATTAGGCTAAAAGATGGGGGATACATGCAAGGCATACCACATCTTCCTTCCATTAGATCACTTATCAAATATGCATTCTTTGAAATCTCTTTTAGAAACTACCTTACATTATGGTAGACTCAAATAGTGTCTACATGACTTTATTAAGTGGTAGCCTACCATATGTCACCTTTGCTTGAAGAAATTCTAATCCTTTCCTTAGTGGCTAGTTTTTTTATCTTTATAATAAATAAGTTTTATTTCTTTTATAAATAAAATGATTCTACATGGTCTTCATTTTGGAAGATGGTAGGATTTTGTTTATTCTCCTCATAATAAACTCTCCAATGAGTAATGAACACATTTCATCCTATTCTTAATACTCAACCAAAGGTAGAACACACCATCCTAAAAGTGATATAATATTCAATACAAAAATTATTCTATTGAAACATAGAAAAAGAGGTTCACCATCAATATGGTATCAATGATGAGCCTAATTTTCATTAGGTGTGTGTGTTTCATTTAATTATGAAGGCCAAAATGTATAAATAACAATAAAAAACTAATCCTAACTATTATAGCAACAATGAGGGGAGTTTTGAGAGCTTTAAATGATGTGTACCTTATGGAAAACTTGTTTTCAGGCCATAGAGGACTCATTTGTCTTTAGTGGTGAATGGGTCCCTGATAAGGTTCTAGAAATTTAATTATGTGCTTTATTCCTCTTAGTTTGCACTCTAGATCCTACGTTTTCACTACTTCAAGCCCTACAGAGGACTCATTCGCCTTTAGTGGTGAATGGGTCCTTTATGGTTTTGAAAAACTAATTTTTTGGTTCTATACTTCAATTTCTGCACTCTCAATTCCCAGGTCTTTAGCTTCAGAAAGTATAAAATAAATTATGTAGCCTTCTTTCCATATTCTTGCACCATGAATGACAACTTTGCAACTTGAAAAATTTGACAATTTTTCTTCTAATTTGTTCTCCACTTGATCCTCAACCTGTAAATCTACAAAAACACATTCAAGAGGAAGAAAAACTTGTTGATTATTAGTGAATAGGGGTTTTCCTCTATCAAACCCCTTTTATGTAATTAAACCAAATGATGAAATAATGAAATAGAAGCATGAAACATTAAACTATGAAATGTTGATACCATGGAAGTTGTCATGGAATGTAAATCTGCAAACTAACATGAAGTAGCCATAAAGAATGTAGATCTTGATCTCAAGTTTGATGTGAAATAATTCTTGTAAGTTGATCTTTAATGCTACATCAACAATCTTAGCTCAACAATATGCTTGAATGCACTATGCCTTTGACATGGTAAAATGACCTTGAATTGCTACAATAAAACTTCACTAATTTTCCTTTGAATTCCTTTGCAATGATCTTATAATGCTCTTGTGAACTCAAAATTGCTATCATGCATGAATAATTGGAAGTCTAGGATGAAACTATGTCAACTAACCCCATATTTATACTAAATCTAGAGATTAACCCTAAAATTTAAATAATTCAAGCTTACCTCAGATCTAGGATTGGAAATCATAATGATCCCATCATAATTAAATGAAAAAAGGTTTGTCCTATGTGAGGAGGACCCATTTGCCACCAAATGAAAATGGGTCCTAGCACAACTTTCTAGGACCTTGCTTCGGGGGGTTGAAAGAACATAAAAAACCCACCTCAAAAATGGATAGAAAGGGTTGTCCTATCTGGAGAGGACCATTCACCACTAGAGGTGAATGGGTCCTAGCACCATTTTCTAGGACCATGATTTTTCCAAATTTAATACATCATACAATTTGATTATTGGGTGTTGGGATAGATCCTTTAGAAAATGCGATTAAGAGGGATTTAATTTGAATTAAAGGGGAATATTAGGCGAAATTAATTAATAAAACCCTAGATAAGTGTGAAAGTGTATTACAAACCTTTACAACACCTTAAATAAGGTACAATTTAAGTGCATTACATTGAAAATGGCCCTGGATTAATGTGAATGTGTACAACACATTACAATGTTACTAAACCAAGACATTATTAAGTTAATTTTGTATCAATTATTCCCAAATTAAGTGTGAAAAAGGGTTAATTTTTTCTACACTACATTTTCCCTCCATTTTATTGAGATTTTTCCCCCATTACAAATTCACATTAAAGTAGACATTCAAGACACTTTAGTATGCAGCAATAACAAAGGTACATAGTCATACCTTGTCAAAGGCCAAGAAAAATAAAGAAAAACAAAGGATCAAGCACAACCATTCCAACATAATGTGGAAAGGGGTTGTTTGTTCGTAACATGCACTGCTCACTCTAGGGTAGTGGAATGTCAGTTTGTCCACTACGTGAGTTATCCCAACAAGCTCACTCTAGGGTAGTGGAACCTCAGTTTGTACACTAGGTAAGTTATCCCAACACGTATTCTCACTTTGGCATAGTGGAACCTTAGTATGTCCATTAGGTGAGTTGTCCCAATGAGGTGGAAAATGAGATGATCATATTAGAATCCCATACTATACCATAGTTATTCTCTTGAAAACTTCAATAAGGCACCACAATGTAATGATTTTTGTATGCTTTTGAATGTCATGTCTGTAAGAATTTTTTAAAGGGGATTTTTCTTTGTTCATGTAAGGTATTTTTCTTAGGGAACATCATGCCTAATGTCTCCAAGAGAGGAAAATTCAAAGAGTATCATAGCACCACTTATGGGATGCCTCTCGCTTCACATCATCCCGCTACGGGGAATCGTATGCTTAAAAATACTGCACTCTTGGAGGACATCAAACCCAATGACACCATCAAGAAAAGGAAACATCACAAGAAAAAGAAACTTATGCCATTAAATATTCCAAAAGATGTCATCGATGTATGCCCCCAATTTAAAGCAGTTGCTACACGATTATTGTGAGAAATTTCTTTAAAGTAGGCAATGTTTTCTTTGAAGACATGAGAGCTTTCCTCGAAAAACCATATGCCAAGTCATATGTTTGTGAAATAAAGCTATGCCATGAAATAGGAAGCAAGGATTACCCCTAGAAGTACAATGCTAAACCTAGAAAGAAAAGTACGTCACAAGTGAGCCAACCTAAGGCATGTCGTCCACATCCCAAGCTTGATCTTACATATACATAGAAGGTGCTCAATTAGCCACAAGAGACAATAAAAAAATGACATATGAGGACAAAGCTACCTAACCTCATGCCCCTACTAAGTGTGGGACAAGGGTGAGCCAAGGATGGATGATGGTAATATGACACTCCTTGTGATAGGGAAATGATTTGAAATTAATGTAAAATATGTAGTAGTGAGTTTCCTATGATCCTACAACTATTACATGGCAAGGAGAAGCAACTATTGTTATTGATAATAATGAGTAGACAAAGTATCAGCTGTATTCATATCTAATGAAATATGTCCACATGTAGTATTTATTGGTTTAGGATGCACAAAAGTTAAAAATTTTCTTGGAAGAATTGAGTTTCTAAGGTTGTTGGTATTAAGTGAAGGCTTTTTTGATCGTTTGATTTCTATCAAAGGACAATAACCAAGACCATGAGTTGTTTCTTGCATGCTAGGCTCTATAAGAACACAAATACCTTGTTCTCTAGCACCACATCCTTTTCCACTATAACCAAGTTATCTCATATGTTCATAGCCATAAATATTTTTCATTTCTTTAGGATTCGGTGGCTATTCATAATTAACTTCATCAATTTTTCTTGTGTAATTGGCTTGATCTTCTAAAGTGGTTGAGGTGGATGCTTTTGAATTTTGTGTTTACATTACCACTTTTTCTTTTCCTTTTTTAGAATCATTTTTTATGATCTTGTATTCACCCATGGATGTTGGTGTGAAATATAAGGAACCCCAATCATCTTCCAATAGCTTAGTGACTTCATCATTTTTATTATTGTGTTCTTCCTCCTTTGTAGTTTCCTTTTTGGTAACTGATTCTAGTTTTTTTGAAGGATCTCGCCTTCTTTCTCAGCAATCAGACAACTTTCAAGTTCAGGATCAACTTTTAGTGTGTAAACCTTGTTGTTATAGACATACTTCATTACATGATACATAGTAGAAGGTACTCCATTCATTTCAATAATCAAAGGTCTTCCTAGGAGGAAATTATAAAAAAGGTCCTCATGCATAACGTGGACTGAGGTTTGTAATGTTACCTTTCCCACTTTAATAGGTAATGTGATAACTCTGAGTAGTTTTTTTCCTATATTATCAAATCCATGGATAGATAAATAATTAGGTTTAATTTTTTTTTTAATCATGTTAATATTTTCCAAAAGGCTCACACTACACAAATTCAAGGCTGAACCATTGTCAAGAAGGGTTCAATTTATCATGATTTTATTAACTTGGACTATTATATTGAAGGATTCATGTTTTTTTCTGAATTTCTAAGGCAACTCACTCTGGTGAAAGACAATGTCTAAGTTCATATCATTCATTCCTTAGACTAGTGTTGCCACATCATTTGAATTAGTGTTAGGAGGAATCATAACTTGTTGCAAGGTTGTTTGAAGCATGCTATGATAACTAGGTGATATTTTAAGAAGTTACCATAGGGTCCCATAGGAATATCTTAGCGGGAGTACTCTTAAGTTTTTCAACAAGATTGTATTCCTTTCCATTGTTCATGAGTAAACAAGGAGCACTAGTCAAGACAAGGTTAGGAAAGGGTAATGAGATAGGAGTTGTTTGTTGTTTCCTATTGTTCCTTCTATTACATAGATATGTGCAATGATATTATAACTTGTTTTTTGCAAAGAATTACCATTGTGAGATGAAGGTTTTCTTTTCAGTGGTTCAAGGATAAGCACGGGTTTGTTTTGAACTCGTGGTCATTCTGAGGGTGGGTAAAAATTAGAGGATTCTTAGGATTTCCCACACTATATGTAGGAGTTCTAATAATCAATGGGGATTTAATAGACACTTGTTCATTCATTACTTCAACAGTTTCAGTTTGAGGTATTTCTAATGAAGGGGAATCTAGTGTCATATTTTCATCATCATCGAAGGAAGACACATTACTATTGTTTGAAAGAGATGTGTCAATGTTGTCATTTTCTTGCACCATGATATATTCCCTAGTAAGGGAGTTCTTAGGAGAACTGCAAACTAGATGCTCATTACATTCAAAGGTTGGTTCTTCTAAAATGACTTCATCACAAGTAAGGGAGTTATCAGTGGTTGGATTGTATTGCTTATCAATGATGACATTCTCTTGTTCAATAATGTTTTTCCTAGGGGAAGAGAGGCAACTAAGATTCTCATTACTTTCATTGATTAGATTTTCTAACATCGAAGTATCATCTCTAGCCATAATAGAGATACTAGGAGAAGAACATATGTGATTGTCATGATTTTCCATGATTTCATCCATTTTTCCTAAGGGTTAGTTCTCTTGTTCCATAATATCAATATTTTCATCATATGCTATGGTTAATTTTGTAAAGTAATTTCATCAAAAATAGGGGAGGGATCAAGAGAAGGACAACTATCATTTTTCATGCTTACAAATGATTGGATATTTTTGTTTGAATAGGTCTCTCCAAATGGTAGGAGCATTAGGAAATGGAGAAACAATATTTTCATGACTTTAAAGTGTATCTTCTAACACTAAACTATCTTCTTCATGAATAGGAAGGATATAAGGAGAAGAACCAATTTCATTATCACGATTATCTACAATTAAATCCCTATGTCCTATAATATCTGCCAAAATAGGATAGGTAGGGGAAGAAACATAAAGGGGGTTATCATAGATCTTAAAGATTTTATTATCTAACACCAACAAATCCTCATCACAAGAGGGGAAGATGTTGGGAGATGAATGTAGAATAATTGAAGTGTTATGTAGGTAGGTTTCAATGGTCTCTTTATGTTGCATTATGTGATTGTTACTATGGTTATTTTCTCTTGTTTATCAATATCTTTCCTAATCAGAGATGTAAGAGGAGAGAAATAGCAAGGGTTTTCAAAAATCTCATTGAGTGATTCTTCTAACACCAAAATATCTTCTTCACAACTAGGAGAGATATTAGGAGAACGAATATGATTATCATGATTACCTAAGGTTGTATTCTCTTTCACTAGACTAATCTCACTCATAAGAGGGATACTAGGAGAGGGATTAATGATGAAAAAAAAGAGAGGGGAGAGGACTTCATTTTCATATGCATATAACAAAAATTTCTTATAGTACTCAAAAATATCTAAAAATAGAACATGAAGTATGATAACCATAGATTTTTGCAGCGAAAACATGATCAAATGAATGTCTTACAAATTTGAAATGTAATAGTGATAGTTGAAACATGCAAAGGAGAATGTAATTTAGAACATGATAATTGATTGATTATGCTATGTAGCAATCTAAAAATGAAATTTTATAAATGCCATTTTGAATTTTTGCAATGCCCTAAATGAAGCAATTTAAGCTATATTTAATGAATTTGATGAAATAGAAAATTAGAAAACTGAAATAGCAAAGTAACAACAGCCAACAAAAGCCTAAAAATGAGATTTCAATCTCCAGAAAATAAAAATCAAGATTTGTCAGGGACTCATTTTCTAGTAAGGGCGAATGGGTCCTAGTTAAGGATTTTTGGAATGTTTTCCCTTATTTCTAAGTGTTTTTTAGTATTTTTTAGATGCCAAAAAGTTCAAGTTAGGCTTGATCAAGGACTCATTTTCTAGTAAAGGTGAATAGGTCCTTGATTAGGGTTTTTTAACTATTTTTGAATGATTTCCAATATTTTTGCAATGAATTTTCAGATTCAGGTCTGAGATAGTAACTTTCAGTTTTAATTTTTTTGGAAATGCAATGTGAAAATGTAATAAAATAATGAATGCAAAGACTTGCTTTAAAATGCAATGTTGTTTTGATTTTCAAATGAAAATTTATATGATCTAAATGATATGCAGAATGATCGATTTGTTTTTATATTTTTCAGATTTAGAGAATGCAAAAAAATGAAATTCTAAACCCTAAATGAGATGCAAGTTTCAATGTAAAGTAATAAACCATGAATGAGATCTAATTCAATGAAATGAATGCAATATCTAACCTAGGATGCAAGAGAATCTTAAATTTAGAAAATTACAATGTTCAATAGGTCGGGTTCGCCAAAATGAAACATAGAAAATGAGGTTCACCATCAGTAGGGTATTAATGGTGAACCTAATTTTACTTAAGTGTGTGTGTTTCATTCAATTATGAAGGAAAAAATGCATAAATAACAATCAAAAACTTATCCTAACTGTTATAGAAAAAATGAGAGGAGTTTTGAGAGCTTGCAATGATGTGTACCTTGTGGAAAACTTGTTATTTTCAGGCCACAAAGGACTCATTCACCTTTAGAAGTGAATGGGTCCCTATTAGTGTTCTTGAATCTTACTTCTGGGTTTAATTCCTCTTAGTATCCACTCCCTGATTTGAGGTTTTCACTGCTTCAAGCCCTATAGAGGAATCATTTTCCTTTAGTAGCGAATGGGTCCTTTTGGGGTTTCAAAAAACTAACTTCTTAGTTTTGTACTTCAATGTATGAACTCTTCGTTCCTAGGTATTTAGCTCCTGAAAGTCTGAATTGTTTTTTGTAGCATTCTTTCTATATTCTTGCACTATGAATGACAACTTTGCAACTTGACAACTTTGACAATTATGCTTCCAATTTATTCTCCACTTGATCTTGAACCTATAAATCTGCAAACACACATTCAAGAGGAAGAAAAATTTGTTGATTGTTAGCACTTGAATAGGGGTTTTCCTCAGTCAAACCCCTTTTAGATAATTAAACCAAATGATGAAATGATGAAATAGAAGCATGAAAAATGAAACTATGAAATGTTGATACCATGGAAGTTGTCTTGGAATGTAAATCTGCAAACTAGCATGAAGTGGCCATGAAGAATGTAGATCTTGATCTCAAGTTAGATGTGAAACAATTCTTGGAAGTGGATCTTCGATGATACATCAACAATATTATCTCAACAACATTGTTGAATGCATTATGCCTTTGACATGGTGAGATGGCCTTGAATTGCTACAACAAAACTTCACTAATCTTACCTTGAATGCCTTTGAAATGCTCTTGTAATGCTCTTGCGAACTTAAACTTTCTATCATGCATGAATATTTGGAAGCCTCAGATGAAACTATGTGAATTAAACCCATATTTATAATAAATCTATAGATTAAACCCAAAATTGAAATAATTCAGGTTGACCTCAAATCTAGGATTGAAAATAATGATGATCCCACCACAATTACATTCAAAAAGGGGTGTCCTATGTGAGGAGGACCAATTCACCACTAAAGGAAAATGGGTCCTACCACAAATTTCTAGGACCTTGCTTTGGGGGGTTAAAAGAACATCAAAAACCCACCTCAAAAATTCATAGAAAGGGGTGTCCTATGTGGAGAGGACCCATTCATCACTAAAGGCGAATGGGTCCTAGCACCATTTTCTAGGACCTTAATTTTTCCATATTTAATGTCATGCAATTTTATTATTGGGTGTTGCGACAGATCCTTCAAAAAATGCAATTTAGAGGACTTAAATTTGAATAAAAGGGGCATATTAGGCTCAATTAATTAGTAAAATCCTAGATAAGTGTGAAAGTGTATTACAACATTTTACAACACCTTAAATAAGGTACAATTTAAGTACATTACATTAAAAATGGCCCTAGATTAATGTGAATGTATACAACACATTACAACACTAAACCAAGACATTATTAAGTTAATTTTGTATCGATCATTCCCAAATTAAGTGTGAAAAAGGGTTACTTTTTTCTACACTACATCTATATAGATGGTAGAGATCTATTTAATCTTCAAATATTTTAATCACTTGCCATGCACTACATATAATATTAGAAAACACCATTTCTAGGGTTTTTACTCCAAATAATTGTTGAAGTAGATCTTATAGTTATGTACATGTGTTGGTGGCTACCTTTTCAACATGAATACATTAATTTATTCCATATCTATATTTAAATGGATTTAGTATAGTTGGTTGGGCCTTTATGCATTCAATTTTTTGTTGTATAATCATTTATTTTAGGGATGTTTTACCATTATTTTGGATACATTAAGGAATAAAATGCTCTATGCCTCTTTCAATCCTTATAAACCATGTATTCACCTAATTAAGATTCACAAAGAAATGGAATGATGTTACAAAATATCTTGAGGCCTATGTAGAGTGATTGTATTGGGTACTTCTCTTTGGTGGATTTTCTTTTAGCTAATAAAGCATTTATCATAATATAGTCCATGTTAGGAAGATTTTTACTTTTTTTTTCTTCTCTTGGGATTGAAATTTCTACCATTTTTTGGTGTATCCACACTCCTCAATAGTAATTAGGTTCTAAAATGATTTTTTTTTCAACAAGTCTTTGTTGAATATTCCTAAATATAAGCTAAAAAATTATTGTTTAAGATTTTTAAACTATGTAAAAGAATTTTTTCCTTATTTCATATTTTATTATTTAGTGCATTGATATCAAAAAATTAGGTTGAAAAAAAACTTTAATAAGTAACTTTTAGGATTCATCAGTTGTAAGAAAAGGGTCAGTGATAAAAATAATGATTAGTTGATTATTTATCAAAAGAATAAAGTTGAAAAATACATAGTATTTTTATCTTAATAAACATTTAATTAGTTTATTATTCAACTAACAAAAATCTAGTTGGAAAGAAAGGTATTTTATTGAATCAACACTAGTTATATTTTTCACTATTTTTTTTATATAATTCAAAAATTCTAAGGGAGAAAATTCATTATGTTTAAATAATTTTACAATTATTAATTCATCATTTCATTGTTGAAAAAAATTATAAGCTCACTAACACATTGTCTATTGATAACCCTATATAACACTTCTGTAGTATCCATAAATAATAAAGAAGATACATTTTTCTCTTTCCAAGTTAGTGAATTTTATAATGTACAAATGAGGGGTTGTCCGATTGAGGACTATTTATATTGTGTAATTATTATTTTTTAATTCATTCAAGACCTACAATTCTATAAAACATGAAAATCAAGGTTTTTTAGTTCATTAGATGGCCATTACCATATTTAGCATTCATAAAGCAATCATATATCACAATAGGTTGATGCAGGAGCATCCCAAGTGAACAACAATCAACATTGCCAAAAAAAATTTCTTTGGTTTTGTTTTTTATTTTTTATGGGTAGTTCAATTTGGTTGAAATTGTTGACATTGATTGTCAAAATGTCATGCATGAATTTTTATATTGATCAAGCATTTTTATTTTTCAACATTTGATGGATTCAATTGTTTGACTATAATCCTATCAATATATATTTATTTTATCAAAATATTTCACATAAGTGTGAATTGATTTCAAGGAAGGAAAAAGAGGGCGATGCCTCATGTGTTGAAAAATAATAATTATTGTTTTTTCAAAGCCAACTCAAAATACATTTGTAGACTTAAAAGGATAGAAAAATAAATTTTGGCATGAAAATGTAGGATTTTTTAGATGTTAAAAAAATAAAGAGGAAGTGTCATATTTTCTCACTGGTTTTATTTTGGGAAGAAATTAAAGATTAAAAAAATGTCATGAGGAAAATGAAACGCTAGGGAAAAAGACATATATCGAATGTTGTAGGAAAGAATAAAACAATGGTTATGTGAGGGTGGTTGAGAGAAAGGAGGAGGAAATAAGAAGTTGTGCGATGAAAGATAGGAAGTGGAAGTAGAGAGAAAAGAAGGGATGTGAGGGGGCACATGGTAAAAAATAAATTATTTGCAAATTTGAGGGAAACTAGGTCACGCAAGGAAGAGGAGCTACAATTTCAAGCTAACATTAAGATGTCTACCAATTTGAGGAGAAATGAGGTTGCACCCATAAGGAGAACCCCTTAGTTGTTAGTTATATTGGGATGTAGAAGTTGAGCAATCCAACTTCACAATCCCCAAGAATCACCTGCATGCAATCACCTATCACGTGCAACAAATATCTAGAAGAATGAAGAAGATGATATGTAAACCTTAGAGAAAATATGTGCAAGGAAAACTAGAATAATGATTATTGAATGTAATGATTAACAAAATGATATCAATCCTTATGAAGGAGATCATGTAACCCTAAAGAAAACCTAATAAGGAAAACCCTAGTGTGCACACTTAATAATTAATAAATATAATTAATTATTAATGTGCCTAAGTTTATCTTAAGTAAACCTAAAGTAATAAGTGACTTAATTAATTAACCAATATGATTAAATTAATTAAGTGAGATGCCTTATTACTTTAACACCCCCCCTTAAGATGAACTTAGGGAGTAGCTAAAACACTAGGAAAAAGGTGCATGAAAGTAAAGATGGGTCTCGACAACAAGGCCTAATCAGGTACCCATGTACAAATGTAATGCAAACTAAATCAAACGGGTTTAAGGAGAAAACCACGTGGGAAAAAAAATCCTCCCCAAAATAGAATGAAAAAAACAAATAAGTCATGAAAGATGGAGGACTCCATAAGATCCCCCAAGTACACCATCCATCACAAAGATACATGAAAAAACCCCCCAGAAGAGAGGAATGAAGAGACCACATAGCCCCCCCAAAATGAAGTATCTCCCAAAAAACTGAAGAAACCACATCTCTTGAAAGAAGTGAGAGGGAAGAGGCCAAATGAATGCAATCTTTAAAGGTGAAGAAGGTGTAGCCCAAGATGTCTCCACTTAAGCAGGTGAATACTGAAGAGAAACCTCCAAAGATGAAAGATCAACTAGGTCCTACTGCACCGAAACATAATAAACCACATATATAGTCATAGAAGTATTAAAAAATGCAATAGGAGGTGGAACAAAGGGCTCAAAAACTAGGTCTAAATTCAGAACACCAATGTTCACAAAGCCAAATGCATCCTCTAAATGATAATTCACACTAGAAGTGTAATGAACAACGGTAGGAATAGAAGCATCATCAGTAGCAATATCGGTAAAGGAATACAACTGAAATGAGTGATCCACCACCCTAGTAGCAATAACTACTCTACTCTCCAAGTCTTTGATGATAACCGAATCAAGTGTGAACTCCACAGATCTCCTAGTGCCTCCACGAGTGATCTGATATATGGAAAGGAGGTTGTTTTTCAAGTGAGGGACACACAAGACATCCTAAAAGGAGTTGTCCCCAAAACTAATAGACCCCTTCCCTGTAACACTCATGTAAGTGTTGTTTCCCATCAAAATAGGAGACATAGTGCAAGACTCAAAGGATGTGAACATAAACTGTGAAGATGCCATATGATGAGATGCTCCTAAATCTAGAAGCCATCTCCCTGATCCAATACCTAAAGAAGCACAAAGAGCATGTACCTTCATATCTGATGGAGTATGCAAACCAGTTGCACCCCTATCATGTTTCTCTAAAGAAGAAGAAGAATGAGGGGAAGGAGATGATGCAGACATCCAAGAAGGAAAATCAATCTGATGTTTCTGGAGAAGATGCTTCAGCTCATCAATGTCCTTGTAGCAACTATGTTTTGCATCTCCTTCCCTCTTGCAATATGCACATGGATTCTTCTCCTTCCAAGATGATTTCCCCTTAGAAGAGGAGGATGAATCTGAGGGCTCCTTTTGCTGCTCATGAGATTTGCAATCTTTTTGTTTTTATTTCTTACCTTTTCCTGTAGAAGCCTTCTGATCTCTGGGCTCCTATGATGCAATAAGTACTTGTGATGAAGAGGGCTTCAACTTTCCCATGTTAGCTAACTTCAGCTTCTCTAGAGTGAGAGAAGAAGCAAAATAATCAAATGAAGGCATAGTAAATCTAGTACCAAGTGCATCCCTAGTGGCATAAAACGTAGATACAAAAATTGAATAATCTGGTCCAAGTTAGAAAGAATAGACAATATCAACTGAGAGTCTTCCTTCTGAACACCATATTGTGACAATTTCAATCTAAGAGACTTGAGTTTGGTGAAAAACTCCTGGATGCTATCCAAATCCCTATGATTTAAGCCAATAAGCTCATTCTCTAACTGAAACCCTCTCATAGTATCCTGCTTCCCAAACAAATACTACAAAGTAGTCTAGATCTCATAGGGAGTAATGCAAGACTCAATATGAAAAATAAGGTCAAATGAAAGAGATAGACATAAAGTACCATAAGCATCATCACACCTATTAAACCATTTTCTCTTTTCAGTAGCACTTGTAGGTTCAATTTTTGTACCCATGGTTACCTTGTACAACCCTTTCTGCTTCAAATGAATCTCCATTTGTTTTTTCCAACCAAAATAGTTGAATGGAGTAAGGGGTGCAATATTATGTGTATCTATGACAGAAAATAGCAATATATACTCTCAAAGCAAAAATAAAATATATTTGATGTAAAAAAAACTCCTAATTGCATGCTTCCCAATAAACTAACCCAAAAAACAAAGGTTGAGTTCTGATAAAAAATAAGATACTTGGAGAAAATTCTAAAAAAATCAGTTCTGACATGTGAGAAGAGGATGGAACTAGCTTTTGGATGCCGCTTCAATCAAGAAAAATAGATAAGAAAGGAAAAAGTTATGCCTCCCAAAGTGAAAACAACACTTCTGAATTCAGAGGGAAAAAAAGGCATCAAAAAATAAAAACCAAAAAATAAAACCTCCACCATCGTGAAGTTCATTGAACTAGCTTTCCGATGATATCTCGTTTTCAAAAAAAGGCCTATGTTTGCCAAAGTTATGAGAAAATGAAAAAAAGGAACTTCCAGACTAAAGAGGGGCAAAAAATTGGCACCTTCGGCTCAACTCTTGGTTCTGCATGTGGATGATGGCTACAGGGCTGTAAAAAATCCGTCGGCTGGGGGCTGCGACAGAGCACCTGGTCACTAAGAGGACCGCACGTGGGGGTTGGGAATGGCTCCCAGTTACTAATAAGACCAGGGGCCTAACAAATAAACCAGTGGGGGCTTAGGTGGAGTGTCAGACTAGTTGTGCCACGTGGGTAGGTGGCGCATGGGTGGCCGCTACGCTGAGATCTAGTGGTGAGCTGGTTTAAATGGTGAGTGTAGGATTTCATACAATTTTTTTTATTTTTTAATAATTTTTTAATTTTTTTTCAAATTTTCACCTCATGAATCGTGCCCTGGGGCTGTATGGCCTTAGGGAATTTTTTTTGCCTCTCTAGCCGAATGTGGCCAAAATCGACAAATTTTATATGAAAATAGTGGTTTTTGGGCACTGTGAAATCAATGGCAAGGTCTGTTTTGTCCAAAAATGCCCAAAAAATTAGGTGACTGCCAGATCCACAAAAAAATAGCTTGTCTTGAAACCCTTGCACAGAAAAAAATGTTATGAGAGAATATATTTAAATCATGAACAGGAAGCCACAGGTCTGGAGCTCAGATACCATGTAGAAGTTGAGAAATTCAACTTCACAGTCCCCAAGAATCACTTGCATGCAATCACCTATCACGTGGAAGAGATATCGAGAACAATGAAGAAGATGTTCTGTAAACCTCAAGGAAAATATGTGCAAGAAAAAACAAAATAATTATTATTCAATGTAATGATTTACAAAGTGAGATCAATCCTTATGAAGGAGATCATGTAACCCTAAAGAAAACCTAAAAAGGAAAACCCTAGTGTCCACACTTAATAATTAATAAATATAATTAATTATTAATGTGCCTAAGTTTAGCTTAAGTAAACCTAAAGTAATAAGTGACTTAATTAATTAACCAATATGATTAAATTAATTAAGTGAGATGCGTTATTACTCTAACATGGGCTACATAGAGGGAGATAGGCATAGAAGATGAAGTTGATTTCATATAAAACTAAAGAAGAGTTTGTTCAAGAAGAGAGGTAATCAACCAGAAAAATAGGCAGATTTAGAGGGGGTCACATATTATAATGAGTTTAAAATATGAAACACAAGAAAAATCCAGAGGGGTCATGCATTTTAATATGGAAATTTAAATTTTTAAATGCAATAAAAAATCATAGGAGAATGGAGGAGAAATGAATAAAAGTTACAGATACGAGGAAGATATGATTGATAAAGAAATAAAAATTAAAAAACCGATCGCTTATCATGTGAGAAATTATAAATTCTTTGGCATATGGGCATAAAATTTAAATTTAATAAATTTGACTTGATTTTTGAATTTGATTGAAAGTGAATATGAATGAGAGTTATATTTGGATGGAGAGTAAAATAATTGAATAATCATCAATGTTTTGTGGAATATGAACTGATTTTTAATTTAACAAATGAAGTTGTCAAAGTAAATTGTGTTGGCTACAAAATTGAAGAGTTCTTTTTATCTATGAATGTAAATTTCCTATTGTGTTTGTAATTTGTGAACAATGTTATATTATTATTTTTTTGTTTTTATCAAATGGTATCAAAGCCTGAGGTTCTGAGTGCATAGGAAGAGAATGAAACATAAGGTAGCCTATACTAGAATCGGTGGGCAGAGTAGAGGATAAAATTTGGAAGAGGAGAGATCGTATGAGGATTATTGCAGGTAGAGAGAAGCCCTGAGCAATCAGAGTTGGGAAGTTGTGAAGGAATTTTCTTTTGTCAATTGTAGAGCATGTGATGTGAGTTGTAGAGGATTACAACAATTGAAGATGGGATGGGTCATGAGGATACTTGTGTGAATTTTTTTCTATGAACAATATTGGGAAGAAGTGGAAAATAAAAAGTTTGAAGAGATGGGAAAGATATTCAGTGAAAAATTGGGTAATATCCAACTCAAGATAGAGGTATTGGAAAAAGTATATTGAAAAAAATGAGAGAAGATTTGTAAAGAGAAATGAGAAGAAGAAGGTTCTCTTGAAAGAGGACAACAAAAAAGAAACCTAGAGGAAAAGAATGTTGTAGCCTAAGATAGAAGAAGAAAGAGGTGAGAGCAGTCCTTATAGATTTAAATAAGAAGAAAAGAAGATGAATAAAAATGAAGAAGTGAGCAGTGAAGAGAAGATAGAAGTAGAGGATGAAGATGTAGTTGTGGTTGCAATGATAAAGCTTGAAAATATTGCATCTAATGATGATGCAAGAGATTTCATAACAAAGGATAATATTGCATGCATGGAGAAGGACGAGGTAAATCTCATTGCATTTTGTGATGATAGTGATTTTACTTCGTTTGCTATTGAAGAGTATGAAAAAGTGAATGGAAATATTTAATTTCTATGCATAGTAGATATTTTTTGGCAAGAATGTTGCAAGTGGTGATATGGGTGGTTAGGGATTTTTGTGGAGGTGGTTTATTGATGGTGGAATAAATCCCACGAAGGAGCAGAGGAGAGTAGGGAGTATCTGGCAAATGAGGATGACATAAGGTGGATGTGAATCAATGAGAGGGAAAAAGAGTTTAGAGCGCAATTGTGAAAGGAAGGTGATGGTTGATCCAATGAGATGTTGGAAGAAGAGGAAGAAGAGCTAATTTAGTGTGTACAATATTCAATGATGGATTTCACTGCAGGTTGTATTCAACCTAAAAGAGTAGTCCCACTATTCAACTCCATTTTGTGAGTTCTACTCATAAAAAATTTCCTACCTAGCATGTCTGATGAAAGAGCATCTTGGGTGAACAACAATTGATATTGACAAAAGAATTGATTTAGTTTTTATTTTCATTTTCTATGGGAAATTCAATATGGTTTTGGTGGTCATCGACGAAGATTGGTTGAAATTGTTGACATTGATTGTCAAAATGTCACACATCAATTTTTATATTGATCAGAATGTTATATGTGAGATAAAATAAATTAAATTAACAACATTCTATTTGATCTTAGCTGGGAGATTGTTATATGTGAGATCAAATTAATTATTTATTATAATTATGAAGTGTTTACCATGGTGGTTTTTAGGAAGTTTTCAAACCTCTTGAAATAGTTTGTTCGGTGGATAGTTTTGGTCCATTTTTGGGGCTTATTTATCTATGTATTCTTGAGGAAGCACTATTGGTTGTTCAGAGGTGTTGTGAAGTTTGATGCATATTTATTTTATTATCAATAAAAGAAGTTGTTGATCTTTCCCCATGGGTTTTCCCTAGTTGGAGATTTCCATGTAAATTTGTGTTGATTTCTTTTTATCTCTATTATTTTATTTTCATTCACTTTTATTTATTTTTACAAATAGTTTTTAGGTTTAGATATTTTATTGGTTGTTGTTAATTTAATTTATTTGATCTCACATATAACACATATATTTTGATTTTTCAATATTTTATAGATTTAATTGTTCATTATAATCCTATCATCATATATTTATTTTATTAGACTATTTCACATAAGTTTGAATTGATTTCAAGAAAATAAAAGAAGGGTGATGCCTTGTGTTGCAAGTATGGAATTTGAGAGGTCATAATTGACGATTTTTCAAAGCCAAATCAAAATACATTTGCAGATTTAAAAGGCTAGAAAATATAGTTTTGGTGTGGAAATGTAGAACTTTTTAGACGTTAAAAAAAGTGAGTAGGAAGCTTCATTCGTCACTAGTTTTGTTTTGGGAAGAAAACATTAAAGATTTAAAAAAATTCCATGAGTAAAATGAAACGTTAGGAGAAAAGAAACCACATAGTCATAAAATGATAGAGGAAAGAACAAAATAGTGGGTTTTTGGGGGCAGCTGAGAAAGAGGAGGAAGAAATAAGGAGTTGCACGTTGAAAAAAAGGAAGTGGTTCTAGAGAGAAAAGAGGGGATGTGAGATGGTGCATGGTAAAAAAAATCAATTATTTGCATATTAGAGGGCAACTAGGTCACACAAGGAAGAGGAGTTGCAAATTTAAGCTAACATTAAGATATTTAGTAGTTTGAGGAGAAATTGTTGGAATTACTAATCTTGAGTAGCAATTACCAAATGCATTTAGTGTAGTGTTAGAAGAGATCCATTGGGATATTCCACCCTACTTTTCCATGTCTGACATCCACACTGGCCAGTTAATGTTTTTGGCAGTGAATTAAATTCTGGTGGTTGAATTTGAAATTGAGTGGTAGTTTTTGGAAAAGGTAAGAAAGAAAAAAAGGAAGAATAGAAGAAAAAGTCAGTAGATAGAAAGAATAGAAGGAAAAAGAGGGAATGTTCAACAAAACATAACAAAAGAAGGAAAAGAAGAACCTGCAACAACAGAAGACATTGCACAAAGTGCAAAGGTCCAATGCTCTAAAATATTTGTAGCTGCAACACACAAAAAGCTCAATTGTGCTAGAATCTAGGTAGTTTATTGTATGAAGTAAATATAGAGCCATAGATCTGATTTTTGTATGTAAACATTTATTTGTTGTAATTTTTATGTATGAATGAAATAGAAAATTGTTCTACCTCCTTGTTGTCTCCTTTTTTGTGTGTGTGTTTTCATCTTTTCCCATTTTAGTAGGGATCTTATCCCTTTAGTTTGGTATTAGTGACATGTCTATTAGAGCCCTAAGTTTTCTGGGCAGTCAATTTTAGAACCCTAGCTTCTGGATATTAAGAAAAGACTTAGATTTCTTTTGAGTATTTGTAGTTTTCCCCCATTTAGAAAAATGGTTGGAGGAGATAATAGGAGTTGGAAACAACCACCTATGTGTGATGGTAAAAAATATGACATATGGGAAAAGAAAATGAAAACTATTTTAGTTAAAAAATGATTTATGGGAGTTAGTAGAAAATGGGTTCACAGATGTGACTGATCCAAATGCATTTACAACTTTGAGCAATGCTTGAAAGAATCAGTTGAAGGAGACAAGGAAAAATGATGATAAATCCCTCATTTTGATTGAAGTAGCCTTGACAAAGGCTATTTTTCCTTGAATAGCAACAACTAGTTATGCAAAAGAAGCATGTGAAATCCTCCAAACCAGTTACAAGGGTACTGACAAGGTGAGGCTAGTGAAACTTTAGTTGCTAAGGAAAGAGTTTGAGACCCTACAGATGAAGGATAGTGAGTCACTTTCATATTGTCATACAATGGTTTCCACCTTGGTTATCAAGTTGAGGAGAAATGGAGAAACCATGGAAGAGCAAAGGATTGTGGAGAAAATCCTCAAAATTTTACCCATAAAGTTTGATGTAGTAGTGATTTTTTGGAAGCCTTGCAACATGAGCATGAAGTATGGATGGTTGTGCTGGTTATGTTGTCGTTGATGTCAACATGGTAATAACTACATGATGATGACTGCATGGGAAGTTTTCTTGGTCTACCAAAAGTTTTTCTCTGCTAGTAACACTGCTTTGTGATGGATCAATATGTTGGTATTTGAGTCTGAAACTCATCACAAGATCTTATATGACTCTAATCTCTTAACCATGTTTTGTTGACTCATTCACCCTACTTTTTCTTGGATCTTGAGATGTTCTTTTTTGTATGAACAAAAATTTATCTCTGACAGAGTTCAACTCTATATCCTACTATTGTTCTGTGTGTGGTGTATTATGTGGGAGACTCCGCATTCTACTAAGGTGAGCATTCTTATGTTGCGGTTCAGCTGACAGTCTCTTTACTGGTAGTATTATGGGAAATTAATGTGTTCTCAGATCTAGAAGGTGTTTTCTTTAAGGATTATTTTTTGGTTTGAAGAATTATATTTTAGTCTTGGTCGACTCGATGAATGCAATATATTATGAAGACTAATAGTCGACTTGGCATAATGCACTACCTGGATAAAATATTGAATCTTATATGGTGCAGACCTATTTGATGAATACGATATTATTGTATACACACACACACAAATAAAAACACACACACACACACAGATATATATATATATATATATATATATAAGATGCTTTGAAGATGAAGAAGAAGAAGAGGGGAAGAGAGAAAGAGAGAAAATGTGTGAGTGTGTTGTGTACAAGCAAGTGAACAAAGGAGAAGATCAAAGCTTAAATATTTATTAGTAGTATAGATTTGTTGAGCAATGCAGTGCTTTTATTCTGAGTTTTAGTGAAACTGAACCATAAACATCAAAGGTGTATTCCATCAGTTCATTCTTTGGCGGTGACCCACTATCATTGTATCTCAGAAGTGAGCCATCTTTTGTATTTAGGTTGTGAGCCTTTTAAGGACAATGAGTCTTGGCAGTGAGCCTCATAATATTTTGTATCCAAATATAATATATTATGAGTTAACCATCACCATGGTTTTTCCCTGATTAAATTTTCCACATAAAAATATTGGTGTTCTTGTGTGTGTTATATTGACTTGGTTTTATGTTCTCTCGCATTGATTCAGTCAAAATAGTAATAATGGCTAAGTGGATTTTATTATTAGTTTGTTGAATACTGATTCACCCCCCCTCTCAGTGTTTTAGATGTTCAACAATTGGTATCAGAGCTTGGTTCCTTGGAAGAAGCCTAACAGGTTATGGAAGGTCCCAAAATTTGAATATAAATTTTTATCTCTCAGAAGTTGCCACTGCTAATTTTTCAAAAGAAATGGAAGCCTTGAAGGACAAGTTGATAAAAGAAAATGAGAACATTGAAAAGCTACAAAGTACATGTATGAATGCATGTGTGACCTATTGACTGAAGGAGAATAAATCATTACTAGCCTACAAGAACAATTGGATGAGAAGAAAATAATTGATGAATATCAGGAAATTGAAATTCAGAAGATGGATGAATGCACGAAGCTTGAATGAGAAGAAATTTTTTTGAGATCTAATCTAGAAAAGTGAAGAGTTTTGAAGAAAAATTTAAGATAAGCTTGACAATGTTTGATGAATTGATTAATTCTCAAAGACTGGGAAGGGATAAGAGCAGTTTAGGGTTTGAAAGAGGTTAAAGTTATAAAGTTAAGCAATTCACTAAAAAGAATAAGTAGTACAAGGATAAAAAAGTCAAGGAGTGAAGAAGAAAATTTGAAAAAAAATCTTGTAAAATGAAATGATGCAAAAAGGTATTTATACTTCAATGGTGTTTTTCATTCCTGCAAGAGATTTGGTCATAAAGCAAAGGACTACAAAAGTAATGTGAATGATTCTAAGGGAAAGAATAATGGATGTAAGGATAAAAAGGAAAATGGAAAGAATAATGTTACTTGTTGTAAGTGTAGAAAATTGGATCATCCTAGTAGAAACAACAGAAGGAAGAAGAACATCTATCCGATGAAGAAGAATGATCAAACCTCTAATCCAGAAGTGACAAGAAAATAAATAGAAAGGACTTGGAGAAAGGATTCATCATTTTTATCTGTGTCGAACTCTGATACAGATATTCCCATCAATTTCTAACTGAAAGCAATGGCTAAGGGGGTGCAATCATCAAAAAATATAATAAACCCCTTATTGGTACTTGTGTCATATCATGACAGGAGTATATTTTGTAATGCCCAAAAATTGCAACCATAAACTCACCTAAATTTCATAACAAAAATTTAAAATTTTCAATCACAACACAAGACTCACTCACAATATGAATGCTTTCAAGCAAGAAACAGGGGAACCTAAGGGGCCATACCTAATTCCTCAGGGGCTCATCTCTGATGGCCATGCCTACATATGCGCAACGTAGAGGAATTGTAGTTCAACACATGGAGATTGCACCAACTCATTCTCGATTGACCAACAATAATGTATATCATCTAGGTTTTAATCACAACTAGTTTACCAATGCTTTTAGCAAGTATACATAAAAGATAATTAGGTTAATCAATGAAGACTCTTTCACTATATAGTGAAAAGATAGCAAAGAATATTTGAGGGATTTCTCCTACTATAGACACCTACTATGTATAACTTATTAAAGTCAAAAGAAAGATATACTTATGTTTTAGTACCATACACTCTATGTATCATTTCCATTAACCATGGAATGAATAATGTAAATTTATAGTTGTAGATTAATCCAACTAATAGAAGGATCATGATTTAATAAGATAAATGATCAATGATTAAACTCAATTGTTGACTTTGTCATATAAGACATGACAATATAAGAAAACAATGACATGAGTGAACATCATATGAATAAAATGTGATGAAAATTATTTAAATCAATAGGATCTATCAATTTACTAAAGATATAACTAATTACAAGAAAATATAAGGTCTAGTTAACAAGATAATTAATTGTTTATCCCAAACTGACAATGTACTACTACTAAAATATGTAATAATTGATTATTTGAAAAATATGAAGGAAGGAGTAATCAAAGAATGCACAAATTAATTCAAGGGAAAATTAATCTTTTAATAATCATATTGATAATAATTCAATCATATAATCACTCTACAAGTTTTAGTTTGTTGAACGTAGAAAAATGAGCAGAATTAAAACGATGATAAATTTTACGTTACTAACCCAAATCTTAAAATTCAAAATGATATGGAAAGGGCAAAGAGAGAGGAATAAAACCCAAGAAATCATTTAGCATAAAACCCAAACGTGTGTGAGTAGTTTTTTCTGCAACATGACCCTTTAACTTACTCAAAACCGCAGAATGACCACAAAATTAAATTAACTTAAAATAAAACCAAAATCTTCACATTTTCTTTGAGTTTTTATTTATTTATTTATTTATATAATATATAACCATATTCTTTGTGTAGATCAAAACTTAGTATATTTTTAAAATAAGAAATCTCATTCTTTTCTATTTCATTCAATAAGAATGGAATCCATATTCATTCACAAGGAAAAAAAATCAGACAAAATAAAATAAGTTAATACAATTTAATAAAACTAATTCCTACAAATGAATCTTGATCATGCTATCCTAAAACAACTATGTTGAACTATTGATTATGTCATTTCATCTATGGCTGCTTTCATACATTTTTTTAATTTTTTTTTTTAAAACAATTTTGCTATCATCTGTCACATGAAGGCATCAATCAAAAGGTTTTAATCATGAAATTTTTTACTCTAAAACATATCTGCTCTTATGAAGGCATCTATTTGATGGATGGATAATGAGTTCTAAAACAAAAATGATCTATTGTAGATGCTAATAGATCAATTGGAATGAAGTCTTTGATGATAATACTCATTATTTGCACAGGGGAAGTTAGCACGTTGGTAATTGAAAAAAAAAAGGCAATTAATTTACCAAACTCATTCACAGCCTTATGTCTCATGCTGACAACTATAGTTGTGAAAATATAATGATCTAGGAACATAAAAGATTCAGATAAGTTAGGGAATATATTTTTAATAAACCAATCAACAGGTATCAAATTTTATAGAATTTAACTTACCACATATACAAATGAATTGCAATATTAACTTAGAATTCTTTTTGGTCTACTAATCACTTAATATAAAGATAGCAAATAACATAGTAAATAATAAAGCCTACTTGGTAATGCTTAGCTTTGGAAAAAGAGATTTAAAATACTAAATGGTGATAGAGGCAACCAAATCGTCACACCTTCTTAATACTCAATCATCCCCTGTAACTTTCACTATGTACAAGAAGTTTGTAGCAACCAATTTTCCCCTTTCTCTCCATATATAATCATGGATTAGCAGATTTAAAGAAGGCGATGGAATAACATATTTCAGGAAGGCAATGAATAATAGATTACTCTAGAACTGTGAACTGCTACTGCAATATAGACCTTGTTTTTTTTTTTTCCTTTCCCCCTCTCGAAACCCAAGATGGGAAAGCTAGAGAACACTAAAACTAAGGAAAAAATATCATAGGCATTAAAAAAAACCCAAATTAAAAACAAAGAAATAAAAGTTAAAGGGCTACATAGCTTACAGACTGCAGCTTTTTATTAAAAAAAAAGATAGATAAAAAAAAAACTAAAACTAAACATGCATGCTTTATTCATTGATTTGGAAAAAAAAACACATTAGATTTAAAAAAAAATAACTATCTTTGAAATTGGAAGTCTAAATGTATTATTATTATTATTTTTTTTTGGAAATTTCTAAAATGTTGATTTAAAGCTAAACAAAAGAAAAGCATGGATACCAACAAATTATGCACCAAATCAGCATTGATTTCCATAATAAAATAAAGATCTTTTAAATTTAGGCCCTCGACCTTACATGCCTTTTTTGTAAGCCTTTTTTTATTCATTTGAACTATATTTATAATAAAAGTTTCTTTATTGACCAAATATTTTATTTTTATATAAAATACAAAATTAGTAATAATATTTTAGGCAACACTGTGTACTCATCAACTTGATACTTTTCTTAATCAAATAATGATACTATTTAATATTGCATATCATGCTAATTCTAGTCAATAACTAACTTTTCTTCTTTTATTTTCTATTCAATCATTATCAATGTCAAATGCTAATATTAATTTATTCAAAACTACTAACAATATTTTATAATCTATTATATATATATATATATATATATATATATATAGACAATAAATAAGAAGGCAAGATTCTAACATATATCATATACACCTAATCAATTACAAGAAAGTCAATATTATAACCATAAAAATTGGGTAAAGTGAAGTCAAGTGAATCCATACCTCTCATTTTTGCATCCATCATTAGTCAAAAACCTTATATAAATATGAAGCTTGTTTTCCACCTTCTTGATTCTGATGAGGGCGCGGCCCGAGACACAGAAAATAACCCACAAACAAAAGAATAATTTTATTATTCAGATAATGGAGCTTCTTACATGTAGAGGATCTCAAATCCCCAAGTTCTACAACACATGCAGGTTACTGAAAGCTACAGAATAACCCTTTCGCAATATGCGAGCTTGTCCCCAAAAAGTTACCCAAAAAAATTAGAAACCCGCCCATAAATAGAGCTCCTCTTTATTTTGGAGCCAAAAAAATATTAAAATTTGAGTTTAGGCAGTTTGGCGCCAAAAATTACAACTTGAAGTTCAAATTTCAAAAGAACATTTGCAATTGTATCTTCTAGAAAGTGCCCCAACTTACTGGGGCCATAACTTTTGATCCGGGGCTCCGATTCACGAACCGTTTGAACCGTTGGAAATGTCTCAAAGTCAAAAACGCGCTTGAAATTTGCTACGCTAATTTTAGCAAGTTTTGGGGCCATTCTGGGAGCTCTAAGTAACTCAAATCCAACTTGAAAGATTTTCAAGTGCAAATCTGGGAAACTAAAACTGCAATATCTTTCAACCCAGGAATAGAAAATAAAAACCATAAATTGGGGATTTCATTATGACAAAAAGGGTATCCAAAAATGTAAAAACATCTAAAAACCGAGAAACTTGAAATTTAACTATTTTTGGGTGATGCAAGATTGCCCTTACACCACTGGATGCTCCCGCATCAGACACCCAGGGTAATTTGAGAAGTGACCCCGTCACGTCTCAGATGGTTGAGGAAAACCCAACTAGTCAATGGCTACCTTAGATAACTAGGATGAATTTTCCACAGGCCTTCCTCTCCATTTCACTAGATATTCTTCATATTGTCTGTTTCTGGTACTCCTTCCCACACGACTATCTAAGATTGCTTCAATCTCCTCCCTTTCTGAAGTAGGTGCTGGAATGCCATACTGTCCTATTGCTGGTGCTTCCTCTATTCCACCTTCATGATACTCTATAAAATCTGAAATATTGAACACAGGGGAAATGTTGATTCCATCAGGCAACTCTACCTCATATGCATTCCCTGAATCATGCTTCTTCAAAATCTTACAAGGACCGAATTTCTTCATCTTCAATTTATTATAGGTTCCCATGGGAAACCTTTCTTTCCTCAAGTGGACCAATACTTCATCGCCAATCTGAAACTCCTTATACCTCCTCTTCTGATCTGCCTTAGCCTTATACTGCATATTCATCCTATTAATATGTTCTCTTACCTTCTCATGTATATCCTTGATGTGTTCTGCAAAATCTTCAGCTTCAGCACTTATTTTCTTCTCTTGGTCCATCTTCATCAATTCTAGAGTTGTTTTGGGGCTACCTCCATACACAATCTAGAACGGTGATCTACCAATGCTTCTGTTGACAGAATTGTTGTAAGAAAATTCTACTTGGGGTAAGATCAAGTCCCATCCCTTGGGTTTATCTCTTACCAAACATCTCAGTAGGTTTCCCAGACTCCTGTTAATGACCTTTGTCTGCTCATTTGTTTGTGGATGGTGTGCAGAACTGAACTTTAGCTCTGTCTTCAGCTTCTTCCACAAGGTCCTCCAAAAGTACCCCACAAATTTGGTGTCACAATCTGAAACAATACTCTTTGGCAGACCATGTAGCCTCACCACCTCTTTGAAGAACAAGTCAACAATGTGGACTGCATCATAGGTCTTCTGACATGGAATAAAATGTGCCATTTTTGAAAACCTATCAACCACCACAAAGACTGAATCATTCCCTCCATACTTATATCCTCCCATGGCCTCTCTGGTACAGGTAAGGGCTGATATAAGCCTATATTCTGGCTCACTCCTTTAGCCATCTGACATACTCTGTAGCTTTGTACAAACTTCTTCACATCCTATGACAACTGAGGCCAATAATAATGCTCATTGATAATGGCAATGGTCTTATCCTAACTAAAATGTCCTGCCATTCCTCCACTATGCTTTTCCTTTATCAGGTTCTCCCTCATGGAACTCCTTGGGATACACAATTGACTTCCCTTAAATAACATGCCATCCTGGATTATGAAATCTAGCCACCTTGTCCTGTCCACTGTAATAGGTTCCTTGCAAGCTTTCCAAGCCTCTGCAAAATCGATCTTTCAGATACGTTGTCTTGAGTTCATTGAACCCAACCACTTCAATCTGCATCTTGTCATCAATGTATGCCTCCTACTTAAGGCATCTGCAACCCTATTTGACTTCCCACTCCTATGTTTCAAAACAAAGGTATAACTCTGCAAAAACTCTACCCATTTCATATGCCTCTGATTTAATTTTCTTTGACTATTTAGGTGATGCAAGGCCTGATGATTAGTATATAGAACAAATTCCTTCGGCAACAAATAATGTCTCCATTTCTTTAATGCTTGAACTATTGAATAAAATTTGTTGATCATATACATAATACTTTCTCTTGGCATCATTTAACTTTTCGCTGAAATAGGCAATGGGCTTACCTTCTTGGCTCAATACTGCTCCAATGGCACAACCAATGGCTTCACAATCCACCTAAAACAACTTGTTGAAATCTAGGAGGGCTAGAACAGGTTGCTTTGTTACCTTCTACTTCAACAGTTCAAATTTTTTTTCTGCTCTAGTGCTCCACTTGAATTCTTTTCTATCCCCTCTCATTATTTCAGTCAGGGGTCCACAAATACTACTAAAGTTTCTAATGAAATTTCTATAAAAACTAGCCAAACCATGGAAAAATCTCACCTCAGTAGCAGTTCTTGGGGTAGGCCATTCTAGAATAGCCTTCACCTTCTCTGGGTTCATCTTGAGACCTTCTACTAAGACAACAAACCCCAAGTACACTAACTCCCTCTTCACAAAACTGCACTTGTTCATATTAATCAACAGTTTCTCTTCTCTTAACTTCTCAAAGGCTCTTCGAATATGCATCAGATGCTCATCCAACATCTTATTGAAAATCAAAATATCATCTAAATACATAATAACAAAACTTCCCAAATTTTTTTTTAGTACCTCGTTCATGAGCCGCATGAATGTGCTCGGTGCATTGGTTAGCCCAAAAGGCATGACTAACCACTCGTATAGGCCCTCTTTGGTCTTGAAGGCAATCTTCTATTCATCTCCCTCTCGAATCCGGATCTGGTGATATCCACTCTTCAGATTAGTCTTTGTGAAGTACTGAGCTCCACTCAAATAGTCCATCAGGTCATCCATCCTTGGCAGGGGAAATCTGTACTTAATTGTTATCTTGTTTATGGCTCAGGAATCTGTACACATCCTCCACTCCCCATCCTTCTTTGGTGCTAGTACTACAAGTCTTTGCATGGACTCAAACTCTCTGTATCAAACCCTTTCTCAACAACTCTTGAACTTGTCTGTT
>VDFB02100975.1:125797-160573 GCA_007258455.2 Sequoia sempervirens
GGAATAATTTTATTATTTATAAAATGGAGCTTCTTACATGCAGAGGATCTCAAATCCCCAAGTTCTACAACACATGCAAGCTACAAAAGCTACAGAATAACCCCTTTCGCAATATGCGAGCTTGTCCCCCAAAAGTTACCCAAAAATTAGAAACCGCCCATAAATAGAGCTCCTCTTTAGTTTGGAGCCAAAACAACATTAAAATTTGAGTTTAGGCGGTTTGGTGCCAAAAATTACAACTTGAAGTTCAAATTTCAAAAGAACATTTGCAATTGTATCTTCTAGAAAGTGCGCCAACTTCTCGGGGCCATAACTTTTGATTCGGGGCTCCGATTCGCGAACCGTTTGAACCATTGGAAAGGTCTCGAAGTCAAGAATGCACTTGAAATTGCTACGCCAATTTTGGAAAGTTTTCGGGCCATTCTGGGAGCTCTAAGTGCCTCAAATCCAACTTGGAAGATTTTCAAGTGCAAATCTAGGAAACTAAAACTGTAATATCTTTCAACCCAGGAATAGAAAATAAAAACCATAAATTGGAGATTTCATTATGACAAAAAAGGTATCCAATAATGTAAAAAAATATAAAAACTGAGAAACTTGAAATTTAACTATTTTTGGGTGATGCAAGATTGCCCTTACACCACTGGATGCTCCTACATTAGATTCCATCAAGACTATACTTGGATCACACTCAACCACCAAAATTAGTACATCATAAATTTAATCATCCTCCTCATAAGACAAAGTAGTTCTAAATTCCCTTAACCTTTAAGCTCAATCACAACTTGAACAATCTTCATTCATATATAATTTTCTTTTAACAAGATTACATTAAAAAAAATATGAAGTGATTCATAGATGTATTAGGGGAGGTTGGCCAAGTAGCCTTACATTCACCCCCCCTTATATAGACTTCCTCCTGGAAGTCACTAAGGATTGAAAACTTGACCTAATTATAGCAATACACATCAAATGGATAAAATTCTAATTATTATTTAAAACTTAAAATGATACCTTAACTATTAGCACTATCTTATATTATAAAATGATATCATAAATATATTAAACTATAACACAAGAAGTTAAAGCTTTTATATAAATAGAGGAGCCTTACACTCTCCTCCCCTAAGATTAAACTTCCTCCTGGAAGTTACTAAAGTTTTGGAGTGAATTCTCCCACAAAATCACACAAACATATGGAAATCACATTATCACTCACCATACCAAAGACATTTTATCATATATATATCAACCATTATATCATAGAAATTATTTGACAACATAATAATCTTAACATAATTGAGATAAATTTGAATACACACAATACATCGTTTTGATTTAAAATTTCAAAACAATTATGTCAACATTCATCATGTAGCTCTTAAATTAACAAATACATCATTTCAAATGGAGTTACGCATGTATAAACAAAAAAATAAAAAAAATCACACTAACACCTTTATCATTCAACATAATCCTCTCAATCAAAAAGTTTTTTAAGCAACCATATTGGCTCCAAATCTCACATCCTTAAATATTGTATCACATCAAATTCTTTGCAAGATATTGAATACCTTAACAAGATATTTCAAACCTAATTTATTAGTTTGTTTTTTATAGTTCTCCACAACATATCTCAATGTACTCATGCATATCTCAATGCTCAATAGTAAATCTCCATACTCCCATATCTATTATACTCCATTAAATCCATAAAAAACACATCGTGAACTCACACAAAATGGGCTAAGGATGAGGATGACCAGTGTCCAAAATTCTCCTCTGAGAATGCATAGTATCATAGAGCCACATACAAAAATTAGGTAGATCGAGGGGAAATAGTTTTTTAACTGTCCCATACCGGTCTCATTAACCCCTTTAACAATAATTCCCCAGGCCATCTACTCCCCCCATACAACCTGTCAGGGACCCCCTCATGAGTATGATAGTTACACATAGTTACATTACTACATATTCCAGTAGTTTGCAATTAACAATTAAAGCCTCAAACCAAGTAACATAAGATCAAACCAAAATTTCAATAAATGTCCCATAAAAAGGGAGAATTATAAATTCAAAGATAAAAGTCGATTGTAGCTACATTGCAACATGTAAATCTTAATTTCAACATAAAATTTAAAAAGTCCTTGAGGCAAAAAGGACAATTTCATAATTCAATCAATCAAACAACTTTAAGAATTTCAACACTACTGGCTTAATCAATCAAATAAAAAGTCATAAAAATAATAAATAAATAAATAAAATGTGTGTCCACCAATTATACAAATTTCACATCACAATCACCACATGACTTTAAATAAGTCACCTAGGGGAGAGGAGGGGAATGGTGGCTCTCTAACCACAATGGTCTCAAACCACAAAATATAATAGCATGCTAAAAGGTGGTGGTCTCTAACCACAATGGTCTCAAACCACATAACACTCATGTAATAACTAAATCATCAATAATATATCTCCAATGGTACACTTAGTTCTATCCTCAATCCATAGGTACACATCAAGGAATTAGGCTAGCACGATGAACCAACTAACATGATCCAAACTATGGGGGAGACTTATGGGAACTAATGTCCATTCAAAATACCAAGATTTTGATGGAGGTTCTCCATCTCTCAACCCCTAATTACACTAGCAGGCTCTCATCCCATAGGGGAACCATACACTAGGGGTAAACATTTAACATAAGAACAAGACTCACACAAAAGAGATTCACATTTCAGTTAGTACATACACATAGCATGATTACCTCATTTCACAAATGATGGTCTAACATAAAATAAGAAATCACAAAGGGTGCATGTAAGGGATCGTGCTTGACGTCCTCTCTCCCTTATCCTAAGTTGGATACCTTGTAGCACATACTTGGGAAAAACACATTTACTGGTTCAAATTCACATGTAACAACACTTTAACTTATCAATAATTTCTTCACTTCTTTCCACATAAGTAAAAAATACACGACTTACCCCAACTCTTACAACTTGGTCAATCGCAAAACTTGGCACAATACACAACATAACCACCATAACATGATATTCACATCCAAAAAGAATACAAAGCTAATACATTTCAAATTTTTAGTTTTTAATGCAATAGGACCATTTCCATACTTCCATAAACCTTTCAAGAATCATTTTCCAAGATTTCTCTTCCCAATATATGTAAAATATTGTACTCATAGATGTAAAATTGTGAGCATCACCACGTACATTCCAGTTTATCTCATTGATACACAAAAGTAAATACACTAACCATGAGAGCTCCATGGATTTCATTCTCATTCACTAGATGGTGTATCATAACACACACACACACTTACATAATACATTATCTATTAAACCAACATCTCATTGATTTCAAACAAGATAGTATAATTCTAATTTCAAAACAATGAATCTTCCTAACTAATGGAATTCATAAAAGTATTTTCTCAACAACTCTACTCAATGCTCAACACGTCAGAGAAAACATCATCTAATTCATTAGCACTACAAGCACAACATTCCTTTTTTCTATAATTTCACTTAGTTGTGCATTTAACAATTGCATCTCAAATCAAAATATATGAGTCAATGTTTACATTTCAAGCATATCATGTAATGATAGAAGAATCTAGTTTTGAAAGTTAACAATGCTAATTTTACTAATGCATTCATTTGATTTCAAGGTACAGTGTACTATTAATAAAACACTTAATTTATTCACACCCAAGAACAAATTTCATTTCCTAGTCACTCCAAAGCACATAGAGAAATAACTCATTAAACAATCATAGCTAAGACACCCAATCCTGAGATTGTGACTAATGAAATCTTTATCAATTCACTACCCTTTTCCAAAATCAAATATATGAACATAGTATCAATTTTTTTTCATAATAAAATGCAACATTCATGTGAGCATACATAGAACTTGAGCAAAACTAACAATGTGATTATTCACTTCTCAATTACTATGTTTAAAAGCACCCTTAGCAAAGAATTATGAAAAGAAACTCAAGATATTAAAAAGTCTTATGTCAACAATCAAACACAACAAGAAGATGAGCACAAAAGGTAAAATCGCACAACCAACATCACACAGACAACACTAACCAGAGATCCCAATGCTGCAACCATGCTCTGATACCAAAATGTAATGCCCAAAAATTGCAACCATAAACTCACCTAAATTTCATAACAAAATTTTCAAATTTTCAATCACAACACAAGACTCACTCACAATATGAATTCTTTCAAGCAAGAAATGGGGGAACCTAAGGGGCTAGACCTAATTCCTCGGGGGCTCATCTCTGATGGCCTTGCCTACGTACGCGCAACGCAGAGGAATTGTAGTTCAACACATGGAGATTGTACCAACTCATTCTTGATTGACCAACAATAAGGTATATCATCTAGGTTTTAATCACAACTAGTTTACCAACACTTTTAGCAAGTATACATAAAAGATAATTAGGTTAATCAATGAAGACTCTTTCACTATATAGTGAAAAGATAGCAAAGAATATTTGAGGGATTTATCCTACTATAGACACCTACTATGTATAACTTATTAAAGTCAAAAGAAAGATATACTTATGTTTTAGTACCATACACTCTATGTATCATGTCCATTAACCATGGAATGAATAATGTAAATTTATAGTTGCAGATTAATCCAACTAATAGAAGGATCATGATTTAATAAGATAAATGATCAATGATTAAACTCAATTGTTGACTTTGTCATATAAGACATGACAATATAAGAAAACAATGACATGAGTGAACAACATATGAATCCAATGTGATGAAAATTATTTAAATCGATAGGATCTATCAATTTACTAAAGAGATAACTAATTACAAGAAAATATAAGGTCTAGTTAACAAGATAATTAATCGTTTATCCCAAACTGACAATGTACTACTACTAAAATATGTAACAATTGATTATTTGAAAGATATGAAGGAAGGAGTAATCAAAGAATGCACGAGTTAATTCAAGGGAAAATTAATCTTTTAATAATCATATTGATAATAATTCAATCATATAATCACTCTACAAGTTTTAGCTTGCTGAACATAGAAAAATGAGCAGAATTAAAACGATGATAACTTTTACGTTACTAACCCAAATCTTAAAATTCAAAATGATCTGGAAAGGGAAAAGAGAGAGGAATAAAACCCAAGAAATCATTTAGCATAAAACCCAAACATGTGTGAGCAGTTTTTTCTGCAACATGACCCTTTAACTTACTCAAAACAGCAGAATGACCATAAAATTAACTTAAAATAAAACCAAAATCTTCCCATTTTCTTTGAGTTTTTATTTATTTATTTATTTATTTATATAATATATAACCATATTCTTTGTGTAGATCAAAACTTAGTATATTTTTAAAATAAGAAATCTCATTCTTTTCTATTTCATTCAATAAGAATGGAATCCATATTCATTCAATAAGAATGGAATCCATATTCATTCACTAGGAAAAAAAATCAGACAAAATAAAATAAGTTAAAACAATTTAATAAAACTATTTCCTACAAAGGAATCTTGATCATGCTATCCTAAAAAAACTATGTCAAACTATTGATTATGTGGTTTCATCTGTGGCTGCTTTCATAAATTTTTTTAAACTTTTTTTAAAAACAATTTTGCTATCATCTGTCCCATGAAGGCATCGATCAAAATGTTTTAATCATGAAAATTTTTACTCTAAAACATATCTGCTCTTATGAAGGCATCTATTTGATGGATGGATAATGAGTTCTAAAACAAAAATGATCACAAAGACTTCATTGCAATTGATCTATTGTAGATGCTAATAGATCAATTGCAATGAAGTCTTTGTGATAATACTCATTATTTGCACAGGGGAAGTTAGCACGTTGGTAATTGAAAAAAAAAAAGGCAATTAATTTACCAAACTCATTCACAGCCTTATGTCTCATGCTGACAACTATAGCGGTGAAAATATAATGATCTAGGAATAGAAAAGATTCGGATAAGTTAGGGAATATATTTTTAATAAACCAATCAACAGGTATCAAATTTCATAGAATTTAACTTACCACATATACAAATGAATTGCAATATTAACTTAGAATTCTTTTTGGTCTACTAATCACTTAATATAAAGATAGCAAATAACACAGTAAATAATAAAGCCTACTTGGTAATGCTTAGCCTTGGAAAAAGAGAATTAAAATACTAAATTGTGATAGAGGCAACCAAATCGTCACACCTTCTTAATACTCAATCATCCCCTGTAACTTTCGCTATGTACAAGAAGTTTTTAGCAACCAATTTTCCCCTTTCTCTCCATATATAATCATGGATTAGCAGATTTAAAGAAGATGATGGAATAACATATTTCAGGAAGGCGATGAATAACAGATTACTCTAGAACTGTGAACTGCTACTGCAATACAGACCTTTTTTTTTTTTTTTCCTTTCCCCCTCTCCAAACCCAAGATGGGAAAGCTAGAGAACACTAAAACTAAGGAAAAAATATCATAGGCATTAAAAAAAACCAAAATTAAAAACAAAGAAATAAAAGTTAAAGGGCTACATAGCTTACAGACTGTAGCTTTTTATTAAAAAAAAAGATAGATAAAAAAAAAACTAAAACTAAACATGCATGCTTTATTCATTGATTTGAAAAAAAAACACATTAGATTTAAAAAAAATAACTATCTTTGAAATTAGAAGTCTAAATGTATTATTATTATTATTTTTTTTTTGAAATTTCTAAAATGTTGATTTAAAGTTAAACAAAAGAAAAGCATGGATACCAACAAATTTTGCACCAAATCAGCATTGATTTCTAGAATAAAATAAAGATCTTTTAAATTTAGGCCCTCGACCTTACATGCCTTTTTTGTAAGCCCTTTTTATTCATTTGAACTATATTTATAATAAAAGTTTCTTTATTGACCAAATATTTTATTTTTATATAAAATAGAAAATTAGTAATAATATTTTAGGCAACACTATGTACTCATCAATTTGATACTTTTCTTAATCAAATAATGATACTATTTAATATTGCATATCATGCTAATTCTAGTCAATAACTAACTTTTCTTCTTTTATTTTCTATTCAATCATTATCAATGTCAAATGCTAATATTAATTTATTCAAAACTACTAACAATATTTTATAATCCATTATATATATATATATATATATATAGACAATAAATAAGAAGGCAAGATTCTAACATATATCATATACACCTAATCAATTACAAGAAAGTCAATATTATAACCATAAAAATTGGGTAAAGCGAAGTCAAGTGAATCCATACCTCTCATTTTTACATCCATCACTAGTCAAAAACCTTATATAAATATGAAGCTTGTTTTCCACCTTCTCGATTCCATCAAGACTATACTTGGATCACACTCAACCACCAAAATTAGCACATCATAAATTTAATCATCCTTCTCATAAGACAAAGTAGTTCTAAATTCCCTTAACCTTTAAGCTCAATCACAACTTGAACAATCTTCATTCATATATAATTTTCTTTTAACAAGATTACATTAAAAAAAATATGAAGTGATCCTTAGATGTATTAGGGGAGGTTGGCCAAGTATCCTTACATATTTAATGTGGTAAAAAGATTAAGGTATTTTTCACATGTGTGAAGAACAAGGCCTATATAATTTGAAAGAATGGAGGCATACACAGTTTTCAAAGAAATCTACCTGCAAGATGAAACATTTATTGCAAAATCATTCAGAAAGGGAGGAATAAGATCAGATAGCATTAAAGACCTATGTATTTTCAGAGAAGAATGAAAATGAAGTTTTGAAGGAAATTCAAAGTTTCAAAGTTTGAAGAAATCAATAGTCAAAGTATTCTCTAGAAATAGAACATCTATACATTTTTAGAGGTATTTTTGTTTGCACAATCTTTTACTGTTATTGATGGATAATTCAAAGATTATGAATTGTGCAGATAAAGCTAGATTAAAGAGGTATATGAGGAATGTGTTGAAAGAGTTTTTTGGTGCATTCTCTTGCATCCCTCTGAGAGTGTTTCCTATAGAAGATATCTATGCATTTTTTATAGCAAATTGAAGAAATGTCATTAGTTCAATTGAGTATACTTTCGGAAAAAGAATTGAAAAAGAATTATGATACTTACAGTGTATTAGCTAAGAAAAAGTTGGATGTTTCAAGGAAAGTTCATTTTTTTGAGTTTGAAAATAAATATATTCGAATGGTATTGAGCAAAATTCATGATGAATCTTTGTGGATTGATGAGGTACATCTAGTTACCAAAGAAGCAATTAGAGATGTAACTGGTCTATGTTCCTCTAGACCGGTTCCTAAGCTGAAGACTATGAACATTTGAAAAAGAAATAATTAAGGTTCCAGGTGCAAGTTCAAAAGGAAATTAAATTGGGTTGAGATCGATTGTTGATCTAGTAATGAGGTATGTTGCTATGGTCATTGGTCATAAAGTTTGTATCCCTAAGAATGACTCTATAGTTTCTACTATTGCGGTGAATATTGTTGTTGACATGGTGTTAAGAGGTGTGGAATATGACTTGTGTGAACTACTTTGCATAGATATTTTCAAGAATTTAAAGGAAATCAAGAAGAACAGGAAGAATACTTTTTGGTATGGAAATTTGGTTGTTTGTCTACTCTTTTAATTTTTGAAAGAGATTTCGGCAATAGAAGAGTTAGAATGGTCAAATCCAGAGCCTGTTTCCTATCAAATCAGAAATTTCATGATAAATCTTGGTATTTTGGATGCACAAGAGTCTTCCCTTGCTGCATTATTTGGAAAATTTCAAATGAGGATGAACAAAAGGTCTAGGATTCTAGTAAGTGCCATGGAAAGATACTTTGAAAGCATAAATTTTTTTGTGTCTACAAATTTCAGTCACATGGAAGCAGTTGAATCAAGGTTGGTTCGGATATCTGAATTGGGTTATGAAGTGTTAGAGACTGTAATACATAAATATGCTAAAATTCTCTTGGAAAGCTCTAAGGATCTCAATGAAAGTACCCTTGGTAGCAAGACCAGAACAAGGAAGAAAAGGAAGAGTGTAGTGGAGAAAGAAGGTGCAGAAGAAAGAAAGCTTGAACATGAGCATGAAAGAATACAAATTCAGAGAGCTTTGGAAGATTTGTAGAAGGTTATTCCTAGTGCTAATTTTAATTCATCTATTTTGTTGTGGAGAATCTTTGTGGTATGATTAATTCTTTGGAAGTCTACATCTTCAAAGTTAAAGAGTTTGTTGTAACTAGGTTTGATGAAGACGATTTGAATGATATCAAAGGAAAATGTGCGAATGCATACAATCGAGTAACGAAAGAATTGGAAAATGTACAAGGTTGTGAAGAAGAGGCACAAGAACTACTCTCCTTTTGTCTAGATTGGTTTGTAAATACATTGGATATGAGAAATGAAATAAGAATGAGTGAGTCTTGACTAAGCACTCAGGTAGATACATACAAGTTAGTAGAAGATAAAGACAATCAGAGGTGGTCCTACATTATGTAGCTTTAGGATAATTTTTTCTCTCTACAAGATCAAAGAACATATATCATCAAAATTTTTGTGGTACTCAGAGACATGATTAAATTCAGACATACTTCTGTTTCTAGTGCTCTTGGTTGTATTGGTGAAATATCATAAATCAATCTTAGTCCCAATACTTTAACAGATGGTATAAAGTCTCTAACTAAACTTGAGCTATTTCACAAGACTTTTATTAGTGCAAAATGTTCATGGGAAGAAGGTAAAGCATCATGGAAGGCTATTCTAGAGAATCTCAAAGGTTCCTCTTCTAGTTAAATCTGTGTTCATATCTTTTTGGCTACCTTTTGATATACATTCTTATATCAGACCCCTTTCTTTGTCATTGATGTCAAAGGGGGAGACATAAAGAGAAGGAGAAATAAAAGAGATGGAAAGTTAGAGGAATTTTTTTTGTGAAGATTAGTTTTGATAGGGGAAGTAGGTCAACATATTTTGTTGTGATATACTTGAATTTTTTTTGTCATGCATGTTTCCATCAATGCCAAAAGGGGAGATTGTTCGAAGCCTTGCAACATGAGCATGAAGTATGGATGGTTGTGTTGGCTATTTTTTCATTGATGTCAACATGCTAATAACTACATGATGATGACTACATGGGAAGTTTTCTTGGTTTACTAGAAGTTTTTCTTTGCTAGTAACACTCCTTCGTGATGGACCAATATGTTGGTATTTGAGTCCATAACTCATCACAAGATATGATATGACTCTAATCTCTTAGCCATGTTTTTTTGACTCATTCAGACTATTTTTTCTTGAATCTTGAGGCGTTCTTTTGTCTATGAATAGAAAGTTATCTCTGACAGAATTAAACTCTGTATCCTACTATTGTTCTTTGTGTGCATTACTATTTGGGAGACTCCACATTCTAATAGATGTTGAACATTCGTATGTTGTGGTTGAGTTGAAAGTCTCTTTATTGGTAGTATGATGGGAAATTAATGTGTTCTCATATTTGGAAGGTGCTTTATTTGAGGATTATTTGTTAGTTTGAAGAATATTTTTTAGTCCTGTCCAACTCAACGAATGCAATATATCATGAAGAATAATAGCCAATTTGGAATAATGCACTACATGGATAAAATGTTGAATCTTATATGGTGCTGACCTATTTGATGAATAAGATATGCTTGTGGGTAACTACACAAAGTTGAGTCCATGAAATGTGGAAGTTTTTTCCTTAGCCAAAAAATTGAAATTAGCATTGCAAAAATGGGACCCCGATTTTAATAAACAAGATCCCATTTAGCTTTGGGATCCCACTTTTTAAAAATCGAGATCTCGTTTACTAAAGGATCCTGAACCAATGGACAAGGAACAGGATCCCGATTACTATGAAACATGATCCCGTTTTGTAGAAATTGAGATCTCGTTTTGCAGAAATCGAGATCCCATTTTGTAGAAATTGGGATCATGTTTTCTAATTCTATTTATTTTTTTAAAAACAAATAGAGTTCATTTTGCAATGGATGGGATCCCAAGTACAGGAGACAACAACCTCCACAAACAACTCCAGGTACTTGCCCACACCCCTTTTTTTTGCATTTTTCCATTTCTTATTGAAATTGCGAATAAAATAAGTGAATTTAGCATGTTTTTTTAAAATTTATTTCACGTTTTGAGCATTTTTTTCCTGCTATAGTAGAAATGAGTAATTGTAGAAATAGATAAAAAATGCAATGAAGCCTAAATAATTTTTAATAGAAATGAAAAAAAAACCTTGAATTGCATGTTTTACAAACAAAATTTATCTTTTGAAACCTAAATTGTTTGATTAAACAAAAAAAAATGAATTTGAAAACCCTAATTGAAACAAACAAAAAAAATTGCATTTCAAAACCCTATAAATTGAAATGAAATAAAAAAAATTGCATTTAGAAACCTAATCAAGCTTTTTGAAACCTTGAATTCAAATCAAACGAAAAAAATTGAATTTGAAAACCCTGGTTTGAACTGAAATGAAAAAATTGCATTAAAAACCCTAATTGCTTAGAAATTGAAACCATAAATTGAATTGGAGCAATTTTTTCTTTTAAAACCCTAAATTGAAATCGAACAAATCATTTTGATTTTGAAAACTAGGTAATTTCAAGCTAAAAAAAAATCATTTGCATTGCTTAAATGTTTTAAATTTTATTTGCATTGTATGGAGAAAATGATATGTTAAACTTTAGTTTCAATGTTAAATTATAATTAGATTAGAAAAAATAAGTTAAAGAATAGTTAAAATTCATAAAGTTTATCAATGTTTTTTTGCAAATTTAGTTAGGAAATTCGTAGATCCAAGCACGTACAATCGATTCCAATTGGCACTAACTTGCAAGTCTAAATTATTCCAAGGGCCACCCAAACTTCACCCTAAGTTTGCTAAACCATAAACCTTGAACTATAAAATCTAAACCCTCAACACTAAAGCATTTGAATTTTGTCTTAGGACCTTAAAATGAAATTTTGTTGCCTTTAAAAACCCCCTGTTGTCACCATCCACTAGATCTTTGTAATTTTTCACTTATTTGAACACATAATATAAAACCTTTTGGTTTCTACAAGTTTATGAAGAGTGGATGATCACTCTCTATGACACTTAGACATGATAAATAGGGATCTAAATCATTGGAAGGAAACATTATTCTATTATATCCACAAGATAGGAGAGCATGAGTGAGAGTGCTATGGGTAAAGTTTCTTTCATTGGACATACCTAAAATTATGTAGGTTCAATGTCAAGAATGGGTCCATTTGGTAGATTTATGAAAACTATTATGAATATCTAGAATACCATAAAATTATAATTATAGCAATTCCAATTGGAAACACTTGAGTATATATCATATGAAATTTAAATCTAGTAAGGTGTCTATTATATAGGAGAGTTGATAATACATGGAAAGAGGTTTGTATGGGAATATATGTATTAAGAAACATATACCATGACCTCTATAGGATTTTTAAGATGTGATCCTAGATAATAATCCAACCATCCTCAAGCATAATGGATTCTTTAGCAATTAAGGGAGATTAAATAACCATAAAATTACCTATATTTTGATACTATATAGATTTATGTGGAAGGATAGAAATGCATCAATAAGGATACCAAGATGGAACCATTTAACACCTAAGGTACACCTATTACATGGGAAAGGGAGGAGGTACATGATGATAGGTTGGAGGAACTAGGCTATTATTACAATAGAGAGAGGAGGAGGATTCATATTATGCTCCTATAAATAAGAGGTCAATTTAGAAGATTAAAAGAACTAGATAATAACAAAGGAAATAATTCTATAGAGGGAGTGAGTGGGATTGTTGGAAATATACAAGGAGAGAGGTGAAGGTCCCAACACCTACATAGATTCCTACACGAAATAAACCAATCTAGGCACTTCCTAGAAGGATCAAGATCCATGTGAGTAGCCTCTTTTTATTTTTGTATCTTCTACATATGTATATTTATTCCTTTATTATGTGATTAAAATTATGTATGATATAACTTATTAATAAGTGATTACAAGTATAATTATTAAAATACTTCATATTTATTTTGATATCCTCTAATGTAGGAGGAAATTTTTACTTGTTTTGATAGATGTATGTTATTTTTGTGATATGTATAGATTGATTCATTTTTAACATGATACCTTTTTTATTAGAGGGGTAAACACTTTTGACCCAGAGCTATGGAACCAATGAGGTCACAGTATGACTAAATTTGGACCTCACTAGACATCTAGATCCCCTTAAGCCATCCTATCACCCTAAATCGTAAATCGATTTCTTAAAGGGTCCAATATGACATTTCTTATGGGGATCAAATAAGTTCTTAAAATTTGGTGAAGTTTCCCAAGGCAACCAAATTTAAAAATAATAAGATCATGTAAGATTATAATATGAATGAGATTTCATGATCTAGGTTGGTCAGTTGAAACAAGAGTAGATCTCAATCAACTATTCCACAAGAAAATGTTCTTCACTAACTTTCAAGTTCATTATATTCCAAGGGGCACCAAAAACTATACCCTAAGTTCTATAAACCCTAAACATTGAACTCTAAAATCTAAACCCTAAACACTAAACCATTCATTTTGTCCTACCTGAACTTAAAGTGAAATTTGGTTGTCTTAGGAAAATACACCAAATTTCATTCCCTTATGCCATGTAATTTTGTCATAGGATCTTACGACATATATCCCCTTAAGTTAACCTATTACCCTAAACCCTAAAATCTAAACTATAAACCCTAAACACTAAAGCCGTCATTTTTTAATAGGCTCTTAATGAAATTTAGTTTCCTTAGGTAGCTCCACCAAATTCCATTCCCTTATGCCATGTATTTTTTTCCTAGGATCTTACTACATGTAGATCCCCTTAAGCTATCCTATTACCCTAAACCCTAAACCCTAAAGCCATCATTTTTTCTTTAAAGGCTCTTAATGAAATTTGGTTGCCTTGAGAAACTTCACCAAATTTTATTCACTTGAGCCATGTCATTTTCTCCTAGGACCTCACTAGACATAGATCCCCTTAAGCCATCCTGTCACCCTAAATTGTAATTTGATTTCTTAAGGGGTCCCAATATGACATTTCTTAAGGGGATCAAAGAAGTTATTAAAATTTGGTGATCAAAGTTTCCCAAGGAAACCAAATTTAACAATAATAAGATCATGCAAGACTATATAATATTAATAGTTAATTGTATTTTAATTCAAGTAACATGTGCCTTAGACATAAATGGGGCTTACATATTTAATCATTTATATTCAATTATTTAAGGCCATTTATATTGAATGGTTTAAAGGTATTTCCTAAACATATATCTTACATCTTAAAATTAAAAATATAATTCAGGTTCAATCATATCTTAAAGATCACATGGATCCATTCAATAATATTTGCAATCCACCTCCACATCATCCATCTTCACCACCTTCACCTCCACCTCCACCCACTCCACCTTGTAACCCCCCACCTCCACCGCCTGAAATCAATGAACATGATCGTTTGCAAGCACAAATCAATGCCAATGTTAGAACCATCCAAGATCAAATCAACATTATTCAAAATGAAGAATGTGTCACACCTCCTATGAGTAGGATGCAAATCCTTGTTGATGTTGTCAGGGCTATGGATGGGATCTTAGATGAGCATCAACAATGGCTAGAGGAGAGGAGAACTTCCAATTCTAAAAAGGAAAACAAAAAGAAATGAAGACATGCAATAGAGAGCCACAATAGTTTCTAAATTAAGAAAATGATCTTAAATAGTTATGAATTTATGAATTTTGTGAACGATGGATATTTTGCGTGATGAATTTATAAATTTGGTTGGATGGATATTTTTAGTGACATGAATTTATGATTTTGGTTCTAGATGGATATTTTTAGTGACATGGATTTATGAATTTGGTGGAATTTATGAACTTATAATGAACAATATATAATAGTATATATTTTATGACTATCAACTAGATCATGATTTCTCCTACTGAAAAATTGTAATATATATGTGTGTGTGTGTTAGACATAAGATGAGCTTTTGTGAATGTTTCAAGTTTATTGTTTAGTATGTATGTGCATGTATTAAAAATTTGCATATAGTTCTTAAATTTTGAAATTTGTATGTATGTACATAGTTTAGTTTAATGATCTATACACATGCAAATTATGCATCATACTTTTTATTCTAAATGTATGTACATGTTAAATTTTGAATTTTGTATGAACATGCTCAAGTTCAATCATTGTATATATATGTGCATATCAATTAAATATATGATCTTAATATATGTATGAACATCCTATTTTGTATGATTTAATGTAGGTGCACATTTATATGTCATATCATGGATGATTTTAACATTGATGATATATCAATCCACCACCTCAGCCATAGCCACATCCACCTCCCCATCTCCCTCCCCCTCCTCATCCCCCTCCACCTAATATGCCACATCCAACACCTATCACATCTGACGAGGCTTGCTTGTGAGGAAATATAAATGATCAAGTTGCATCCTTACAAAATCAAATCAATGCTATGTAGAGTCAAGCATTGATTCCACCACATGTGAGATGTTTTGCATCATTGATGCCATTAGGATGATCGATTTTGATCTTGATAGGCATCGATGAGAGAGAGAAAAAATGAGACAATTTTATTCTGACGGTCTCTCTTACAAAAAAATATTAGAACTTAAAATAATGAAAACCCATCTAGCCCCCTACTTTCTTGACCTCATTACTTGACAACCCATTCCACCCAACAAATCTAGAATATCCATGAGGTGGTGCATACATCCACATATGAGTGTACATTTTTGGGATCGATGGTATATGGTTTTTTATAGTCCCCCACATGCTAATTGGGAGTTCCCATTATATTTTTTGAGAAAACTCTATGTAGAGTTTATTCTGGGGAAAAAGCCCAATTATTTTGATTTTAGATCATTTTAGGGTGTTGGTGGCAGCATGCCACAACAAAGGTTAGGGGAAAGGGTTGATCCCCAATGCCCCGTGCATGCACAACCCCTTGTTGTTGCTCTTGGTCCTCCCATTCATGCACCTGTACATCATCGAGCTCTAGTCTCAACATTAGGTTCCCTTAGTACACTTGCAGGAGACCTTGATCAACATGCTTCTGCGATAGCAGGTGGGGAGCATAGAGATGATGATGATGGAGGATTTTTTATGGATCTGGTCTGAGTACCGCTCCAAGAGTTTCAATAATCATCCCCCATATATGTACTAGTTGTCATCAAGTATGCTATGGACCTGATTAGGCCACACCTAGTTCAGGTGGATGAAGAGATTTTGGTGGTTCATCTGGTCACATCAGTTTGTTTCTAGAGTTTCTTACAACAAACCATCACCCTAAGGACACTGTGACATAGGTATAAATATGCATCTATGTATGTTCATTTTATAATAATTTTGATGGATGTATATATCAAAGAAAAGTTTTTAATACATTTTAACAACCAAATTGTTTGGTGTACAGATGACACTAATGATGGAGCAATCATCTATTCCACGAGTACATACATTGACACCTGTCGTACTCGGCAACCCTTATGGGGTATTTTGATTTCAATTTTTAAAATTAGATATGAAATGATAAATTTAACTTGAGTTTTAAATTTATAATTGAATCTTATATATGTTTGAAATATTTATGTTGGTTTAGGCAAGTCAATCAAAATCCACGTCAATTCCTCCCGAGGGATTTTCAACCACTCCTCCACTATCGGGTGTCATAGATCAGGGGAAGGTACATTCATATTGTAATTTTTTTAAAAGTTTACATTAGTATAGTTACAATTTTATGAATTTTGAATTCACTAGATATATGAAATGCATGCATGTACACATGTAAATATTATAAGCATTAAATGTCTATGTACATGTACGTATAGGTTGATACCACAATAAGAATGGGCATTGGGAAAACATTTGATGTTGCATCTACTTGTGAGGCCATTGATTTCCAGGTTGTTTACAAAACTTTCTACACAAAATGTGCAAACTTGAATATATATATATAAACCTAATTCAATTGTACATGCTTTAATTTTGATCTTGTAGGACTTTGTTAGTGCAAATTTCATCCCTGACCTAGACATAGTTACACCACTAGGAGGACATGCAGAGCAGGCTCCAGATCAAATGGTAATTTAATTTTTTTATTATATTTAAAGTCAATTATAAATTACATATTTTGAATATAACTTAAATTTTAAATTTTAAATTGAATATGTACATAATATGAGATTTGTTACATATTCTTTTTCTTTTATAGCATGAGACACATCTTGTAGTTGAGCATGTATAGATAGGTCCTAGAGAAGAGCCTAGTGCACAACCTCATAATATGGTACAATTAAAATATGATAAATTATAAATTAAATTGAATTAAAAAAAATTAATTGTAGAGTTGTACATCTAATTTCAAATTTCTTTGTCTTGTTTATATAGATTGATTTAGAGAATTTAGAGGTTGCTTCAGGTGCACCAGAGCATCTAGATACAGATATGATGGTAATTTAATTTTATGATGGATTATAAATTAAATTATCATTAAATCAGTTTTCATTGTCTTACATCTGATTTCATCTTTCTCTTGTATAGAGTGTTTTAGATCATCCTCATAGTCTTCATGGTGTGAAGAGGTCTCTTGATTATAGAGACAATACATGACCTAGAAACATGTGATTTTATGTGTTATATTTGTTTATTTCATGGACTATATTTATGGTTTCTCATGTACTCTGTTGGACTTTATATTTCATGGCTCAAGTACTTAATTGGACTTTAGTTCATGGGTTGTACTCTAGACTTTATTTCATGCGCTTAATATATTGGTTTCATGCACTTAATATGCTACATAAATTATGGAATTTATTATTGTTTGAAATTTTAATTTACACATGTACATTTATGCAGTTTATGTTCATAGTCAAGACATTAATATAGGACATTAATGTGAAATTTAGTGATCTCATCATGATATTAATATAGGACATTTTAATATTTATACTTTACCAATTTAGTGATCGCATACATGATATACATGATATGTACATTCAATAATTAGTGATAATTACTCAATGAACTTATTCAATTCATGTCAATCAATAATTAGTCAATAAATCATAATTTACAAACAAAAGTAATCTTTTTATATACCAAAAAGGATAAAATTTTAAGAAATAAACAATACCATAGAATATTAGAGAATAAAAGCATTAATAAATTCTATAAATAATAACATCTAACACTAATTTATAAGTTTTCAAAACAAATGTTGACATCCCATACTCATTTATAAGTTATCAAAATAAATAATGGCATCCAATACTAATTTATAAGCCATCAAAACAAATAATGGCATCGACTACTAATCTATATGCTATCGAAATAAAATAAAATAATCCAACACTAATAATAGGTTGTCTTAAGGAGTCATAATATGACGTCTTAAAGGGATCAAAGAAGAGTATAATTGAGTATAAATATTAAGTGATATTAACAAGTATTATAAGTTTTAGTGTGAGTCATCATAACACAATGTCTTAAGGGGATGTTTGAAGGGGTCATAATATGTCTTAAGGGGATGTCTTAAGGGGTCATTAGGGGATGTCTAAAGGGGTCATATTAGAATGTCTTAAGGGGATGTATTAAGCGGTCTTAAGGGGATTTCTTAAGGGGTCATAATACAACATCTAAAGGGGATGTCTTAAGGGGTCATCATATGTCTTAAGTGGATGTCATAAGGGGTCTTAAGGGGATTTATAAATGGGTCATAATAGAACATTTTAAGGGGATGTCTTAAAGGGTCTTAAGGGGATGTCTAAAGGGGTCATAATAGAACATCTTAAGGGGATGTCTTAAGGGGTAATAATACAACGTCTAAAGAGGATTTATTAAGGGGTCTTAAGGGGATGTCTTAAGGGGTCATTATAAAATTTCTTAAGGGGATGTATTAAGGGGTCATAATACAACACCTTAAGGATATAATTGATTTAAAAATAATGTATGCATGATATTTAGTGATTATACAATTAGACATAAAATTTCAAAGTAGGAAAACATGCACATTTAACAAACAAAATATATAGAATATTGATTTGATACATAGAAGTACATAGAGTATGTTTAATTCTATAAGTATGTATGTACATATATGTCATCTCAAAAAATGTTTACAAAATTTGGATATGCCATCTCAAGAACATCTCAAAATTGTGCCTAGAATGTAGTATGTTTTCACACCACCTGATATCAAAATGGTACAAGCAATATCAATGAAATCATCAAAGCATACATATTTTAATTTATATAAAACTATCTATATGTACAGAACTCAAGTACCTGCATTTAAAAGTATTTCACACATGTTTGCAGGTTGAATCCAGACATCCTCTCCTTTTTGTTTCAAAGTATGAGATTAATGCAATGATGGCTTAAGGATACAAAAACTGAAAATAAATTAATTTTAACTATTAATGTACAAGCAATATCAATATGCAATCAAAGGATGTATTTAAATATAATTTAACTAATAATTACCTATTTTTACCAAGTATTCCATGTTGTCTCGGTTGAATCTACATGGACTAGATCCTTTTTGTGATTATGCCTTAAGGATGTATAAAAGAACAATTTAAATCAATTTCAACTAATAACACACTTGACCAATGCCGAAACATGTATTTAATGTATTTAAAAGGAAAAAAGAAAATTAAAACTATATTTACCTATATTTACTTATTCCATTGTACCATCTGTACATCCTCTAATTTTAATTATTCTCTAGCAAGAATTCTTTTGACACATGCACTAGCTCCATCATGTTCTCTTTTACCCTGCTCAGCTTCAAAAAAACTCCATATATGCTGGGCATTAAGTTCCTTGTGAACCCTACTTAACCAATAGAACATTCAAGCATTCTTGAACTGCCCCGTACAATTATCTGACCATATGAGGTGTTCTTTCATATGGATTCCTATTTCTCTTAAATTTCTATACAATATACTAAAACAGTATTGAACAAACTCTAACGAGTGTGTAAGGCCTCTCTTTGCATGTGCCTAATACAATCTTAAAGTGTTATATATTCATCCTAAATAGATGGTTAGATATATTGCAAGCGATATGAATTGTCTAACAGTAACCTTATAGTTTTACATTATGTTATATCACTGTTATTTTACTTAATGAAGATATATGTGCATGTGAATTATTGTATGAGATTCAAACTTATAAGATGAATCTAAAATAAGATAATTGTTGTGTCATATTACATTGGAAGTGAAATTAGCTATGTAAATGATTCATGAATAAAGTTACAAAGATTGATTTACAATTAATGTTGTTTATTAATATGTCTAACTGTGCTTGATTATGTTGTGCAGGAAATTAAATGAGTCGATGTGGGATTAACATTAGAGGTCGAGAAGATAACGGTGCTAGCATGAGAAGGGATAATCATCAAGTGCAAATCAAAAGACTTCTTGTTGAGGATATAAATTTATCTCCATCCGAGACCTAAAAGCAAGTAGAGTAAATGTATTGGAGGGCTAAGGAATCAAATATGCAAATAGGAGGATGGATAAATATTGGAATCAAATCAGATACATCTTTGGGAAGTTCTAAGTGTAGCCCTATTTGACTTAGAAGGGTTTGAGGTTTTATTATTGATTGGTTGATTATGTTTGAGTAGAATCCAATTGTAGGTCATGTGATGTGAGTTTGGTTGGGGTTGGAACCCTTGGTCAAGATCAAAACTCGTATGGATTCTTTTGTGGGTTTTAAAAAGGGATTATTGAGTCAATTTCCTTGGTTTTTGAACAAGAATAGACCCCTAGGACCTATACCTATGGGTTTGGAACCTTTTTGACATGTGAACTTGTCCTTGGAGTGTGAAAAGACCCCTCAAAAGTCCACATTCATGAATGTGACGAATTCAAAAAGTGTTGGGGCTTGGGAAAAGTGACTTGTCACTCTCAACTTCCCACTCCCCAAAAGTTCTTGGAATTGGCACAAGACTCACACATGTGTGAGCACTTGTGGGAAAGAGTGTAGGTTTGGAGGATTCCTATATATCTCAAGAAGATGGAAGATTTGGGCATTGCCCACTTCTCCTTTTGGAGAACTTGTGAAGTGAAGAAAAGAAGGAGAGAGTCAAGGATGGAAGAATAGGAGTTCAAAGGAAAGCAGCTTGTAGAGAGATAAGTCTTTTTCCATTTCTTATTCTTAGTATTGGTAGAGATAGCTTGATCTATGCATTGAATCATAAGTAAGATTGTTTAAGGGATATATTAGAGTAATGTGTTGTATAATGAGCAAGCTTGTTATAGCACTAAGCTCTCACCATTGAATTACAATGGTGTATAATGTATTTCTTGCTCAGGGGTATGGTTAGAGCCCACGAGGCTCCATGACGCCATTAAGGTAGGGTGGTGAGCAAGCCTCATACTTTTCGTTTTATTCTTGGTATTCTTAAATATTGATGCAATATTAAATACTAGTGTATTGTTGTAAAATGAAAGAATGTAAAGAGCAAGTTTGCCACATTAGCATGTAAATCATCTTTTTCCTCAAATGTTATTTGAATCATTACAAGCTTAAGTGAGGGATTTATCATACATTGCTCATTAGAAAAGAAGGTGAAAATTAGAGCAAGTTGTATCTATTAGTATGTTACTTAAAGTCTTATATGTACATTTTTGCAAGTTTTCGTTTGTTGGCAATACTTATTACTTAAACCCTTTTTGTATTGTTCTTTAAAGGAAAATGTGAGAGTAAAGTTTCTCCTTAGAGTTTTAAATGTAACTTGGTATCATTGTTGTCATTGGTTAACTTAATTAGTGTAAAGCAATATTATTTAAAATATAAGAAAATCTAGCATGGCTATTAATACTTGGTGTTGAAGAATAATAATAATAATTTATGTTATAAATGTCACAATAAATATTAATTGTATTCCTTTTCTTGTTGTTATACTTCAAAAAAAAAAAAATAGTAACTAAATCATGTGAATATATAATGCTAGAGAATGTTGCAAAATATAAAATCAGTAAAACAAATAAATAAAGGAATGAACCCAAAGTACACATTGAATGTAAAATATATATATTTTTTTCAAATTATTGCTTGCTGTTCAAAATATACAGATTTTCAATGTATTCACATATTCATTTCATGTAGAAATATTTATATTTCCAAATAAATTGTTTGCTGTTCAAAATACACATAGTTAAATATATTAACAAATTTATATTCCGAGATTCTATATATATTCTACATATATATATAATCTGTTACAAATATATTTTTAATTAAATATTTCTTTTTTTAACAAAATATAAAATTTATCACAGTTTTATTTTAACAATTATATGAATGATATACATACACTATATATATATATTTGTGCATACAAAAGATTTCATAAAACATAGCAGCAAAATGAAGATCAAATTTTTATTTAAGAACAGCATATATATTTTCTTAAACTATAAATTTTAAGCATTAGATATAACTACTATTTTCATGGAGGGATAAATAAAAAGAATCTCAATTTTATGCCTCTATAGAGAACATAGTAGGGGTAAGAAAACACAGAGATGTAAGTTGTAAAGCATTGTTTTATACAGTAATAAACCCCCAAGCGAATGAGCTCACCCTTTTGGGTGAGAAGTGCATTTTACAAAGTTATAAATCTACAAGTAATGATTTTATTACCCCTCTGTTATTACAGATTCGTGAAACTCTTTTAGCTACTTTCCTTTGAACTCCGACCTCCCTTCTTTTGCTGCAATAGCTTGCATATAAGCAAGAGAAATATATTGAGTAAAGCTAGTAGCTGCTAATTTTCAAAGAAACCGTCCTCATTCCCTTTAAAAAAAATAAAAATTATTTAATAAAAATAAAAAATAGCAAAGAAAATATAGTAAAGGAGGGCAGTCCATACTAGAGCCGCCTCCTCCTCACTTGCAGCTATGGCTCGGTGTTTTCAAATGCCCCTTATTAGTAGATCTCTGGCCCACGCCTTTCCCCAGTCGCTGCTTTCAGTCCCCTGTTTCTACAATACAAGAGAACAAGGAATTAGGGTTAAAAAAAAAGAAAACTAAGTGCATATTTTAGGGCATCTTAATTTTATTAAAATTTTTTAAAATTAAGATATAATTTAATGTATTTTTTTTATTCCTCATGAGTGGATTTGAAAAAAACAAATAAAATTATTGTTTCTTAGGTGTCATCCATTCTGGTTGTTGGAAACTTATTTGCTGGAGACATAGTAGCTATTTGAAATACCTTAGAAATAAATAAATCAAGGAGATGATCTTATATATATATATATATATATTATTAAGAGTTAATTGAAAAATAAAAGAAAAGAAAATAAAATTTGCATTCAATATTTACAATAGGACTTTTTTTTTTTTTTGTTAAGGTTAATATTATTTTACCCATAGAATTATTATTAAGGAGAGTTGCTAAGATATTGAAGATATTATCATTGGTAAAAATGAAGTGATTAGTTGATTTATCGTGAGTCATAAAATTAATGTTAGTTAAAGATTTATTAATGATATTCACCTATGGGTTAGCCAAGAGGAATTTTGATATTGGTATTTGGGGTTTGAAAGAAAAATTTATATAGATGGTGATAAAATAAATATAATGTGGTAAAACAAAGGAATAAATAAAAAGAAATAACAATTAATAAAATATTATTATGAGCTTGAATAATTTACGTGAGTATTTAAGTGAAAAGTAACAACGAAAAGTACTAGTGTCCATTATTAAGTAAAATTATTATTAAATATTAAAAAATTATTAAATACGTTGTGTTTATTAAAGGAGGTAATATCAACATATATTATTTCCCTTGTTAAAGAGTGATATCACTTAAAATATCAATATGATGATTAGTAATAATTGTTAGATTGATTATGAACCATGATTCAATAATAATACTAATAAATAGATAGAATGAGAGTAATCGTATCATCTTGATTTGTGTTTAAATGTTAATAATTTTTTTTAATGGCTAAACTATGGTTAAGCAAAGATAAGAATATTGTTAATGGTATGTCGCTTAGTGAGCGAAAATATGGTGCAAATGAGGATTAAATAAAAATGTTAGTATCGTTAGTTGATAAAACAAAATAGTAACATTTTTTTTATGAAAGATTTCTTTGTGGATCAATAAACTCACGCCTTTATGATACATAAAAAGGAAAGAGACAAAATAAAAGATCTTTAAATAAATTAAGGCATGTATGACTTCGAAATGCAACATTTAAGCTAATCTTAAAAGTGTGATAAGTAAAAGTCAAAAAGTAGGTTACGTGGCTTAAAAGGTAAGCATGGTATTATTTAAATAAACAATAATAATCTAATGTTTAACATTCTAAAATTTCTAACCATAGCATTTAGAATTACCCACGTGGCTTTCAAACTTTAAAATCTCCTTAATGAAAGGGTAGAGAATATTCCCCCCCACTCTCTAGAAAAAGTTCACCTTTAAAATAATAAGAGCATGTAAAAAAAAAAAGAAGAAGTAAAGTTTATGTATTTGATTGGCATTCATTCCATTCCTATAAGTTCCTTTTAAAAAGTAGATATATAAATATATGAAAATAATTTATTTAATTATAGAAGTTAATTATTATAATGTTTTTTAATTTTCCCATAAGCTAAATAGAATATTTAAGGAATATATATATAAGTATATAAGTAGATAAAAGAATCCAGATGGTAGATATTTTAATAAACAAATAAAACAAAAATGATTTACCTTGTTCTTTGGGTCTAGCAAAACGTTTGAACCAATCATCACCTTATTGGTAATCTTGAGGGTGATGGTAATAAACTTGGTATTGAGGATGGTAGAAATATTAAGAGTGGTGCTAGTACAATATCAAACTTTTGATTGATAGTTAAGGGTCTAGCATACCCTATGTTTGGAGTCAACCCAAATTCATTTGCGTCCCCTTAGCTCGCTCTCGGGTGACATGGCGATGATAATGTTGCACGAGCTATGTCACCCAATGTGCATTGTATGTACTATGCACATATATGTTTGTTAAAAACTTAGTATATTGCATTATTGTTCAAAAAAAAAAAAATTGTAGTTGTGTTTTTGCCCTAGTGTAAATTATGGGCATTACAAAAGATAACATAACATACATGTAATACACATTAAGTCATGACATGAATTTCATTTAAATATATTCATTTGCACATACATCCCTTGGGGTACACGAGGAGTCATTACGAGACTGAGATCCACACAACAACAATAAATAATAAAATCCAAAGATATAATCCATAACAAAATAAACATTAACAAACGTAATACATACATGAAAATCATTGATAAGAACCCATTTGAGTAAGTACAACATATACATAATTAACTTAACACATTGAATAACAATTGCCATGGCCAAATATCCACACCGATTAACATTACATTACAGTACAATGTTCTAGAGGTACAATGATACAATAGTGTTTCCAAACATAACTGGAAACCTTACACAAGATACCATGATACAAAATAGATGGATACAAAGCATCATGACTGGCTCCAAAATAAGTACAACTCTGGAGTCGCCACAACAACACCAAACCACACCTCTCGATCCTCGATTGGGGACCCAATGGGGTGCTTAGCACTTTCCACCCAACCATGTGAGTCCGAAGACCCACCCCTCGTGCTAGGAGCTGACAAGAAGAGTCCTCAACCCAGAACATCCAAACATGGAATCACAAGACTCAACGCCATATAAAAGTATCATAAAACTCAAGAATTACAAAGATATAATCCACAACATCCAAGAGTCATTAAAATAACTTAAAATCATAAATCTCATCACATAAACCAAAGCAATGACCAATAACAAGTAACCAAAGAATGATCATGGAACACTTCCAAATCAAACTAAATTAATAAACATAATACAATTCAAATTACAATATAATAACATTATAGCACAGTACCAAAAGAGTACAAGATCGTAAATCAAATATAAATGAGATCATACAAGACCACAAAGTATACTAAAGATGTATTAAAACAATAATCAATTTAAATCAGTTCAAACAACAATCCAAACCAACTCCCAAAACCTACTTCCAAAGGAACACAATAAAGTAAAACACATGGGCAACTAGGGGAGAGTGTCATCGCATAGCCTACATGGGTTCTCCTGGCCCTTCCTCCAAACTGAGGCGCCGGCCCCCATCTATGGATCTCCTGGACCTTCCTCCTACTTGAGGCGCCGGCACCATAGGGTAGCTCATGCGGAGCCGATAACCTCTCATGAGGATGAGGTTACGACCTTGCCAACCACGACCTTCTCAGCCTTCCATTAGTCTACGGAAGCACTAATGAAGACGAGGCATCCATATTTTAAATCTTGTAATGATATTACTACCCAACCCTCCTAAGTTAATTATTAGGTTATCACTTGTTTACTAACTCACTCGTGGGTTCTCCTGAGCCCTTCCCCTTAAACAGGTGGCGGCCCCCACGAGGAGCCACTCTCCCTAGAGACCCAACAACATAAAAACCAAGGTTGTACCATCATAATTTGAACAAAGAATCACATCATAAAATCATGCGAGGCATTACCCATCTCGCTATAAATACAATATCTAAGTCTCAACAATTCTCGTACAACCCTTTTAAAATCATGAAACCAAAACACTTGCCAAATCAAGGCACATAAAGAGAGAGAACATCAATTATCAATCATCTCAAGCCTCTGGAAGCCAAAAGAAAAAACCCACAAACAAGGGTAAAATGAAGCAACATGAGTATCTCTCCAATAATTCCAACAAGGATAAAATTTCCTCAATTATGAGTAAATCGAAAAGCCAAAAAGGAAGATTCATCAAGACCCATCCACAGATCAACGATGGTGTCACCCCAAATAGGGAAACGCAAAAGAGAAAATCAACCTTTAATACAACAAAATCACTTAACAAAACCTAAAGCCACCAACTAGGTATTCCACGGGAGACCTCAATTTTCTCCTCACAAGAATCCCTTAGATTGGTATGAAATTACATTCATAAAATTAGCAATATGACAATGACAACAATTATCTAATCATATTCTCAATTAAAAGATACCAACCTACTCAACAACCAAAACAATTACAATTTCAAGATTCTAAATAACCGTCCATATAAGAACCTCATTTAATAGCAACTCAAATTGTCATAAAGATATCCACTAACTAACAATCCAAAAGAAATAATTAAGAATGAAAACTCAATTCAAGGAACAATTTGTTTTATTGACTTAAGTTTATAAAACTACCATAATTAGGTCAATCGAGTTTACTACAATACTTAACCATGGTAAAAGATATACAATTGTATTATTTAAGAGTTCAGTACAAATGCGATACAACATTTAGAATTATAAGGAATTCAACAACCTATACATTTCTACTCTATTTTATCTATTAAATAAATTCTTCTTTGACTACATATAAATTAAAAATCAATTTTCTTTTATTTCTACTAATTTTAAAATCCATTAACTACATCCTTAATTAAATACTAGAACATACTAAACATTTCTCATAATTTAAGAACAAGCATTCATATATATATAACACCTACTTGAGTTCGCAATTCCCAACATTTAATTTAAAACTCCTAAATTGAATTATTATTCTCTTAATTCTACACTTCCATTATAAGGGAGTACTATGAACTCAATATTCTAGAAAATAAATGTCTTCATTAATTCATATTCATTTTTCGTTATTCTAAGAGAAACTAAACGAAAGCAACGAGTTCAACCAAATTGACCTTCCTACTAAAAGGCATAACAAATTATAATAATATATGTTTATACATTCTAAAATATAACTAATGTAGTTAAGTGATTTAAAATCTCATCCTACAAGAGTCCTAACTTCACTATACAAATATTTCACTAAGTACCTTGCTTCGACATTTTACCTCCATAATGAGGGTATATTTACATACCTATTCATACGAAGATAGAATACCAAATGCCAAACATACAATGCCAAGGAGACTAACTTATGATAATGCAACAATTAAGGAAGAGTCTTTGGTTAATCAAGGAGAGTAATTTCTAATTTTCTTATTGAAAAGTTCTACTAATTTGGATCCACATTCTCATACTAATTTGAATAAAAAGCTGAGATAGGTTAACAATAAAATAAGAAAGATTAATTAAACCTTTAAACTTCCTATTATGCTCAGGTACGCAGCTGATACAGTTGACAAAAGAAATCAAAGAAAAATATTTAATTTACTACACCCATGCAGGTCTAAAATTTGCAACTGACAAAGGGGCAATGGTTTCAGGGAGGCTATTTAAATTTGTACACTCTCCTAAGTACAAAGGCTGTAGCAGTGATAGGTTGCCAACGGTATCAGGGAGATTATATAAATTTAGATTACAAGACTATGCGAAGGAGCTCATCTAAACACTGCATCCAATAACATCAATTTCTCTCAGCTTCAACTGAACGGAGGTAATTGGCAAAGGCTTGAAACATTGTGCAGACCAAGAGAATTAAATAATCTGCTCATTGGTCCTCAATTTCTTCACTTGAACAATCTGCTCATTGACGGCATCAGAGAAAACCCACGAACCAAGCTTCCTCCAAGTTTGAGATGGTTACGGTTGCAAAAACATGAGAAACCATAGTCTTGCGGATAACATTTGGAATTGGGTAAAAAAAATCAGGGAGTTTATTTAAATCTATACACCCTACCATGTTCAAGTGAGTTGCTACGATAGGTTAATAATGAAATCAAAGAGGTTATTAAATTTACTACACCTTTGCAAGTCTAAACGTTGCAGCTATGAAAGGTGATCAAAGATTTCAGAAAGAGACTGTTAAATTATGTACAATGTTTCAATTCTAAATGCCGTAACAAGGACAAGTTGCCAAGTATATTAGAAAGTGAATATTGTAGTTTGGAAATATCACTGTCTACTTGCATTTATTATCAAATTCCTAATGTTATCCATAGACTTAAAGGAAAGAGAGAGGTGAGAAACAAATACGTGGTTGAGAGAAGGAGAATTAATGAATAACTTTTCTTTCTATTTGGCAGCGAGTTTCCAGAGACACGCTCAGAATCATGATCAAAGGTGAGCATTTTATTATGCTAGAATAATGACAATATTTATATTTCAAGTGTTGCAACTATGATAGATTGTCAGAAGAATCGAGCAGATTATTTAAATCTTTAAACTTCCTATCAGAGGAATTATTTAAATCTTTAAACTTCCTATAAACTTCAAGTGCGCGAAAGAGAGAACTAATAAGAAGGATAAAGTTCAGGCAGAAAAGATGACAACTAATTTTAACCAGAACATAGCATAAAGCTTAAGGTATTCACACTTTCGTATTTCTCCTTTCGAAATTCCATTCAAGCCTGAATCTACGCTTGGCTGCTCGTGGGATTCCAATATTCTTTGTGCAAGCCTCTTCCCATGCATGATGCCCCCCGTCTTTTCCCCCATAAGCTAAATTTATTTCTCCAATTCACCAATTCTCTTCGACTCCATATGCTCCAAAGGTGAAGTTTCTTCCAGCTTTCCTTGCATTAAAACACTTTAGCTTCCTATCTATTTAAATTCCTTATTATAATAATGATCTTTGAACAACTAATGAATTATTAATTATTATCGAATATCATTAAAGAATACTTTTACAAAACAATTAATTTATTTATTTATTAATAACTCTTTACTTGTTATTTTATAAAACTAATTTATTTAATTTTCATCTTAATTTCTAGTTTTATTTACTCAATGCTATTTTAATTAATTGAGTACAAATTCCATCAAATATTATGTTAACACTAATCACACAAAATAATGCAATTAAACATTTACACAAAATCTGGAAAGGTCACAACAGAGGGTATTAGCATTTGGGATGCCTATTTTGGGTCTTCTTGTAGCTAAAACATAGTTCAATCCTCCCAAATAGTCATCCCTAACCATAAGGGTAGCCAATGCTAACACATCATCTTGTTTTAATCCAATGTCTAAGAGAGAGGCCAAAAACTAGGAATAAATATCAAAATTCACTTAATATTATTTTCCATGATCCATAAAATCATCTCCCATAACCATCCGAAGAGTGACTCTCATCACAGTCTCTACATATAGAAGAATTTTTGTAATCTTTGGCTAGTAATGTGTCTTAGAAACACATTGTCTCCTAGGCTTGTTACAAATCAAAGTGTCCATGGTCAAAGCTTGTTGAGTTATAATCCAAATAGGAATGAATCTTCTTAAGGAGCATTCTCAAGAAATTTATAGAAGCAATCAAAGACAAAACTATATTGCAATAAAGCACAGCCATATATTTATGCATTAAATGAGTCAAATTTCACAAAATCTAGTAGTAGATTTACAAGGTGTGTCTCCTATATTACTGTAAGAAAAATGAGCATGTTGGTCAACCTATTGTGCTAGCTAATCACTTTGATGTGCTTCTGCATGTGGAAGATTCCTCTAACATCGATTAGTCATGAAGTTCAGAACTCTATCTTGGAATGTCCGAGGGTTGTTGTCAAGTGGAAACCAGCTATTGTTTTCTTACAAGAAGTTAAGTGTAATGGTCCCCGTCTTGTCTCTTCTTTATCTAGTGTATGGAGAGATGCATCATTTTTTCATACATTGCATAGGGAAGGTGGATGGGGTGTCGTTATTGGCTTAGCTCCATGGATTAATAGATTTGTCATTGATAAAGGTGAAGATCCTTCACATAGCTGTGTTTGGATTCTTGTCTTTATCAAGGGTCAACCCATTGGCCTTTGTTCGATCTATGCTCCTAACATTGCAAAAGAGAGGTGTGATATTTGGGAATGGATGTCTAATCATCTTCCTAATGTTGATTGGGTGATAGGAGGTGATTTCAATATGGTGGAGCATCATAATGATCATAGTTGGGTTAATCATGTTAAATTAAGTAATGAAAAGTTTGATAAATGGATTTTGTGTCGTAACTCTATTGGGGTTATGGATCCTATTAGCAAAAAAAGGTCAAGTCACAGATTTAATTGGTTCACTTGGACTAATTGTAGGTTGGGTGTTGATAAAAAGCTTAGTCATCTCGACAGGTTTTATATCTCTCCTAACCTACAATTGCTCCAAGATCCTAAGGGGATTTTAGTGATAGTTAACTACTCCACCACTCTTTCATATCACTTTCCTATTATCTATGCCTTTACTAGTGATAGTTTTGTTAATGTGGAGTCACAATTTCCTTTTAAACTCAATACTTCACATCTAAAAATACCCTCATGTGTGGATGCTTTGATCAACATTTGGAACTCCATACCTAAACCAAAGGAAGGCGATTCCTATAGGATATGGTGGTAGGATTCCATTTCCAAATGTGTTGATTTCTTATAGGCCTTTGGTAAGAGACTGGCTTGGCAGCAAAAACGTGAAGAGAAATCCCTACAAGGTAAACTGGAGTTGAACAGGAAGTTGCTTAACTTGAACCCTTATGACACCTCTCTCCAAGCCTCCATAGCCTCTATCGAAACTCAACTTCGTAAATTTGATATGCATAAGGGTCAAGGAGCGAAGATTAGACCCAAATTGCATTGGTTAAAAGAGGCTAACAAGGGGTCCAAGTATTTTTTTAATTATTTAAATTATAAACATAAAAAAGAGTTCATTGGACCAATAAAGATGAGGATGGAAAGATTTGTACGAACACAAATGATATCATAAACATGTTTTAGAATTTTTATGAGAAAATTTTTAGGGAGGAAGCTCATTGGCATTATGTCCAGTTGATTTTAGAGGAAATAATCAAAGATATTATCCCTAGGAAGGTGGATCAAGATTATAGTCACTATATTGATCGAGATCTTTCTATTGATGATCTAGAACATGTTTTTTCTATGGCCCCTGATAAAAGCCCAGGTTTTGGTGGGCTATCGATTGAGTTTTATTAGACCATGTGGTAGCATATTAAGGAAGAATTTTACCTTGTCTATTTGGAAGCATTGAAGCAAGGATCGTTGGGACCAGATATTAACAAAGGGCAAATCAAATTTCTGCCCAAAGGGAAAAATGCAAACCTTATTTCTGGGTGGTAGCCGATCACTTTGCTCAATACCTCTTACAAAATTATTGCCAAAGCCTTAGCCAATAGGATTAAACTAGTGGTAAAAGAGATTGTCAGACCAGAATAGACTGGGTTTCTTGGTGGAAAATTTATACTTGATAATTTAATTTTGGCATGGGAAACAAGCGAATGGGCTTAACAAATAGGTCATAATGCTCTGCTAGTTAAACTTGATTTTGATAAGGCTTATGATAGGATGTGTTGGGGGTTTATTATTAAGATGTTGCAGTGGTTAGGATTTGGTCCCAAAATTTGTAATCATGTTCAAATGTTGTTCAATGAGGCAAATGATCAACTAGTGATCAATCAGGCTTTGTCTGATACAATTCCTTTACAATGTTCAATTATACAGGGTTGTCCTTTATCATTGTTTCTATATGTTTTAGCTGTTGATGCTTTAGGTTACTTGTTGCAAAGGTTTAATCAGATGAGTTTAATCAAGGGTGTTTCTATTCCTAACAATGGAGTGGTCATTAATTCTCATTTTGCTGATGACAATTTGTTGTTTATTCAAACTTTTGCTCTAGAAATTGGTAATGTTATGCATGCTCTAAAATTGTATTGTGAAGTGTTAGGCTCTAAACTTGCTCATCACAAAACTAAGTTCATTATGATTCAACCAGGTTTTGTTCCTGATTGGATCCCTAAGGAGTGGAAGTAGATAAAACATGGGCATATTACAAGGTATCTAGGTATACCATTTGGAGTAGGGGTTACATTGCATGATATGTGGAAGTGGTTTATTGACAAGTTGAGGGCTAAAATTTTTAATTGGGGAAATAAATTCTTGTCTTTAGCTGGTAAAATTCAAGTTATTAACAAGATATTTTTGGCATCACATGTTTATTACTCCTCTTGCTAGATGCCCTCTAAAAAAGGTTATGAGGACCTAAACAAGCTCGTTCGTCAGTTCTTGATGACCAAATGGGATGGTAAAGGGGGTTTTAAGGCTTCCTCTTGGATACATTGTATACAACCTAAGTGCAAAGGGGGGCTTGGCCTATTGGATCCTAGAACTCAAGGGATTTTCCTTTCTCCCAAGTGGATAATAAGAGTTGTATCAAGAGGTGAACCTTGGAAAGTTTTAGTGCATCATTGTATTATGGTGGCAACAAAGAATAACAGTTGGCATAATGTGGGTTGGTTAGATAAGATTCTGTTGGCACAGTTTGTTTGTGTCAAGGCATCTTTCCAACTTCAATCTAGTTGGAAAGCTTGGCAACAAGTTTGCAAGTTTATAAATTGGAGAGGTGAATCTCTTTAGCGTGGTTTCAGCTTTGCTACCTCTTTTATTTGGTGGAATAAATTAGTTTTATATCATGGACAACCTCTTGTTGTAGCCTTTCCTAAACCAACCCTTCATCTATTCAAAAAAGGTGTCAGACAATTTAGTGACATATGTGATTTTGATTTCCTTGATTGGGATAGTTGGCTACATATCAAAAATGCCTTTAATTTAAATGATAGGTTTAAGAGTTTTTTGATCTTTGTGAAATCATTAGTTCCTATAGAGCTACTAATGAAAATTTGCACGTCTATACATTGCAACTTCTTCAAAGACTGGGTGTGCTTTGATCAACATCTGTTCCTATGGTTTCCTTTGAAGAGGATTTACTTGAAGCTTCTTTCGTACATGAAGTTGAATCTCATACTTAATAAAAAATGGTGTTGTTGTTTCCTAGAAAAAAAATGGAGAAGTCTTAGTGCTAAGATTTGGAAATCTAAGGCAAATGTTAATGCTTAGATTGTGGCATGGAAAATTTTGCATCACAAGTTGCCTGTAGGGGACGGATTGATGCATTTTAAGATGTAAGCAACCAACTGTCCATTTTGCCAATGCAAGGAAAACATAAAACATATTTTTTGGGATTGTGTTAGAACTAAAATGAAGTGGAATATTATGTTTAGCCATTTCCCTTATGTGTTTGAACATGCTTTACATTGGAAAGAAGTGATTCTTGGTATTAGACTTCTAGAAATATTGTTGCTGACTCTAAGAGGCATTGTATTTTGTTTCATTTATGGAAAAGTCGATGTTTAGCTATGTTTTCTCATCATATTTTTCCTTAGGAACTAGAAATTTTAAAGTTTTACTCTGACATCTTGTTGAAATTCATCATTCTATGTTCACAACAGGGATGGAGACGCAATGACAAGGATATCTATAAGCGCTTGGAGGTGATTAAGCATCAATTTTTATAGTTGCATAAAGGGGAACTCCACAGTGTCAAATTGATTCAAGATTTCTTCAAGTTTAAAGTTTAATCTCTAATGTTTTTGTTCTTTCTGTGCTCTAGTATGCTTAGTTGGTTATCGTTACACAACTCGTTTACTATTATACGGAGTTTGACTGTTGGTTTTCATTGTAAGTTTCCTTATGAGTTGCTATTCGATACAATTCAGCTCATTATTGATATTGTAAAAGTTGTTAATTGTTGTTCAGTCTTTTAAGATGTTGAGTCTCCTTTCTTGTGTAGTCCTCCTTTTGGGTTGTCCCCCATTCTTTTTGTAATTTGCTTTCAACTTATTTCAATAAAAA
>VDFB02100976.1:0-13035 GCA_007258455.2 Sequoia sempervirens
ATTTTCTAGCCTTAAAAGTAGAGTCTCAACTTTTGCACCATTGTTATTACCAAACTCTCTCAAATGTAGTTAAAGAGCCATACAATTGATCTCTAGTTTACTAATTTAGATTTTGAGATTCCTCAATAGTAGTAACTTTATGACTATAAGCTTTAGTAAGGGTTCTAAGAATTTTCTTTACCACTTTAGGTTTTTTGACTTTGCCTCCAGGACCTCGGATGGAGCTCACCACTTCATCTACTCTCTTCATCTAGCTTGTAACATTTTCATCTTCAAACATCCTCAAGTTCTCAAATTTAGTTTTCAAGTTTTACATCTTAGCTTTTTTGAGCATATCATCTCCTCCATAAATAATTTCTAATTTATCCCAAATTTCTTTAGCAGTTTTCAAATATGGATAACTTTTGCTAATTTAGAATTTGCAAGACCACTCAAAAGAACAAACCTTGCATTTCCATTTGTTTCATAGGCCTTGATATCATCACTTGTGCTTGGTCCATTTGTAGGAATGGTATATTAAGTCTTCACTAACTTCCAGACATCATATCCAAGATAAACAAAATAACCTTCCATCTTTGTCTTCTAGAATGCATAGTTTGTACCATCAAACAGAGGGATCTCCTTCCTGTTTTCCATCCTAGAGCTACCTCAAGTTGTTAATATTTTTCCCAAGGAACCTTACTCTGCTACCAATTTTTCAATGAACAAAACAACTGAGAGGGGGGTTCGAATCAGTTGTAAGATATACTTTAAAATTTAAAAACCAACAAGAACATAGATCTAAAAACAAATCAACAAATAAAACTCTATTAGTGAAAAGAGGTTGGGTAGGGTAGGTGATTTTTTTTTTAGTAGATCACAAAATATAAATTAAAGATATAGCTATGTGTTTGAAATGAATTTATCTCTTTAAAATGCAAGGAAAATAAGAAAACCTAGCAAAGATAAAAACACAACAAAACACTCAAGATTAGGGACTAAGGTTGAAGCTCAAACGTGCAAATGAAGAGGAAAAATATCTCCAAAGTTGAGCTTATTGAATTCATTTTTCCCTTTTGTTCAATTGATTTGTGTGCTCCTTCATGATTTTAGTAGCATAATAGGTTGATTTTTCTTGATTTGGATACAAATGGGTGTCAAATAGTGATTTTACAAGATTTTGGCTATGGTGATAGTATGAGAGCTTGATTGCATGCATCCATGTGTGTGAATGAACAAAAAATAATGATGTTTAGTCATCTACCAAGGGGAGAGATGATGGACGAATCGGATTAGATCTTGGAGAAGATCAAGGGTTGAGATGCCTTGAGACATCTCAACCATCATCAAGGTGACACTTGTCACCATGAGAGAAGGTGAGAGGAGTGGGTTGAACAAAGAAATTAAAAATTCCTTTTTAAAGTGCATGGGAAGGATAAAAGGAATTAAAAAACCCTTAGGGACATGTAGAAAATAAAAATGAATTAAAAATTCCTTAAAGGCATGGGGATTGCTTCTCCAAAAGGAGACATAATTTATGATGAGGGGACAAAATAATAGGTGTCATAAATGGCAAGGGAATTAGATTGCTTAATCATAGGATTAGATTGTGCAAGAAAGGTGATTAGGTGGGAGATTAGTTTAATGAAGTGGATTAAAGTTGTGCCACTAGTAAATGTTGGAAGAAGTGACACCTCCTAATCAAGGGTTAGGAATGTGCACATCATAATGGTGGGATTAGCAAGGGGATTAGGAAGTAGGGGTGGATTATGGAGGGTGTGACTAGGAGAGAGAAGGTGGGGATGAATTAATATTAGATTTAATTCCTATAGGATATGTGACTAAATTAAATAAATTAGTATATTTATTTAATTTAAAGAGGAAGGGTAAGGTGGTAAAGTGTTTAATTATTTAATTAAATACATTAGGGATTAGACTTTAGGGAGATTAGAGGAAATAGATTAGGATGAAGGGATAAGGGATTATTAAATATTAATTAAATAATAGGGTTTTATTAAATTAGTATAGAGGATATGAAATTGATTGAATTAGGGGTAAACTAGGACCAAACAAAAGTGGTCAATTTTCAATGTCTACACTATTCATGTTGGTGTGAATGGGTTTATTTCCTAACTATTCATTACGGAGGATCTATTCACATTATAATTTTACTTAGGAGTTAAGTTATCCTAGTTGTCATTTCTAGAAGCTACTTATAATGGGGCCATGTCTCACTATTTAATTTTAGTCATCTAGGCATTTAATAGTTTTTCCATGCATTATCTCATGCATTTATTATTTGCATTAGACATTTAATGTTTGTATCAAGGGTAGTTATCACCCCTTATCACACCTTGCCTATATATGCAGGGTGATTGTACATTGTAAATCATTCTAGATCATCATATCAATCATTAATCTTCATGCAAGCTCATGTTGCAACACTTTCTTGTGGATGGTTCTTTCCTGGTTGATCCATTGAAGAGTGCATGACTTCAATTGGGTTCATTGTTCAACAATATTTTCAACATGGTATCAGAGCATAGGCCTTGAAAATTCCATCTTGTATTGGAGAGTTGAGCTTGAGGATATTTTTATTGTAGGTTGGAGGGTTTGCATTTCAAGCTAGTGACTATCATTCGAGAGGTAGCTGATTTTTGGAGCACATCAGGTTAGATCTAACCCTACCATTGCATTTAGGAGGCCCAAAAACCCCTAAAATGCTTGTCAAATCATTGAAATTATACATTATTTCTATAGAGGCATCAAAGGTTTTTTCCAGTAGGTGGGTATCCATACTATATGGATTCATATAGCCAGTGGGAAAAAAATCGCCCCAACCCCATCACAAAAAAAAATATTAGGCATTATATTATTGCAGGTTGAATTTATTATTGGGTGAAATAATTATTGTTTAGGCATACATTTTATTTGTGAGGGTTGAATTAATTTCTATGGAAACATTTGGACAAAGGCCTTTATTTAGGGCATACACAACATTCATTTCCTACATATTTTTTTGGATTTTTACAATATTTTTCGTCTCTATCATCAACTTATTTATCTCACCAACCACCATTTAAATCTGTAGACACCCAAAATTGTCCTCTTGCAACACTGTCTCGGCATTTCATCATTTAGGCATCTTGTAGCATGTTTTGCCCTAGATACCCATGTCATCATCTAATTAGTTAAATAAATCGTATTTATTTTACTAATTTCATTTATTCCCTTCCTCTAATGTTAATTAAATAATTTATATTATTTAATTAATTAAATCATTTCTATTCATTCTTCTAATATTAATTAAATAATTGATATTATTTAATTAATGAAATCATAAATTCGATGTTAATTAAATAAATCCAAAATTTATTTAATTAATAAAATCCTAAGAAGATCTTCTCGCTTTCTTTCCAAAACTGAACTCGTGTGCATCTAATTAATTTATTTAATTAGATAATTCATCAATTATTCTTCTCGTCTTTTTCGAGATTTATTTCCTTAAAACAGGAAATGAGATCTTTCCATCTTTTTTGAAATCTTATCTCATCTCGTTGTATTTCCTCTTTTGTCAAAAATCAAATCCTTGTCGAATCTTGTCAAATCTTATCTTCGTCAACGTCACATCTCTATAAATACGGCCTCTCGCAATCCATTTAAGGGGTTGATTCTTCTAGCATCCAAACTCTGTCAAAATCAGTCTTCTGTCTCTATCTATCATTCTCTCTATTTGTCATTGTCATTGTCAAGGCATTATGCTGCAGGAATGAGTACTCAACATTCCTCCATTGTCAACACTTCAAAATCTCGCATTCTCATGCAGGTGGAGAAGAGCAATGGAGATAAATCAAGTCTAGCTTGGAGATCGGTGTTCTTTGCTTTCTTGTTTTAATTTTCATGCTAGTTTGTACTCTATTGTGCTTGATATGAATTAATTAGTTTATTGTTTTCATTAAACATTAAATCTGATTTTTACCTTATCTACATTGGTGAACCTGACATGAATCCTTTGATATAGCTTGCCTTTTGCAGGTTTTATTGACATTTTATTGCAGATATGCCAGTTTTTGGACAAAACCGTAGGTTCTACAAAGTTCTTCATATCTTCTACACAGCTGCGAATTTTTTTACAATATTTTTACAAAATATTGTAGATCATTTCAAGAGGCTACAGTAAAAAAATGAAGGGTTTATGATCATTTTTGTGGAAGTTATTTTGATTTTAATTATTTTCATAAAATTGATTTTCTGGACGCAAATTGACAATTTTTTCAGAACTTTTTTATATTTTTAGAAATCTCATGAAATTCTAATGGGGGTCTATGTTTTATAGATTTAGTTTTGAGGTCAACTACAATGCGAAAAAATTCGATCTTCATTTTCTATATGGTTTTCACAAATCCGCGTTTTTGAGAGCAAAACAGGGAATTTTTCTTACTTCTTTACATTTATGAAAAGCTGTCAGAAAATTAGTAGGGGTCTCTTCTTTGATTTTTCATTTTTCAGATCAAAAAAATCATCAAATACTAAAATCTAATTCGGCTATGTCAAAAGTATTTGAAATTGAAATTTTCTGATGAACTTGTCTTTTTCTTTTCTTTGGCTGCATTATAATATTGTTTTTTGATCTTGTAGGTGATCATAAGAAGCTATAGTAGCAGCAATATCAGTCATAGACAGAAAATTGGAAAGCGAATAATCAGGTGCATACATTCTAAGCTTTCATTTCTCATTAATCATTGCTTGTCACACATTTCAATTTAGGGCATAAAATCAATCATTGTTTGCAAACACATTTGGATTTGGGCTCTTAAAACGAATATTGTCTTCAATCACATATTGAAAATCGGGTTTAAAATTCACCACTGTCTTCCTACACATCTCGATTTGGGGTTAAAAAGAAAAAGTGTTTGAACTGTTTACACACATTTCATTTCATTTCTAAGGGAAATTAATCTTTGTGAGTGTGAATCAAGTGTGTGTGTTCTCCAAAACACCTCACTTGGTTTGCTTTTGTCCTACCCTTCGTAGGAGGCCTGCTTGGAGCACACACCCCTCCAAGGGACGACCTCAATAGAGTGTGAATCCAAAGACACACTCGTTTGGGAGTTGAAATCTTGTCACTCTGAGCTAAGCCCCAAAGAACTTTATACCTTTGGGAAGTGACGGTGAAGGGTAGGTTACCCCTTTCTCCCGGCTTATTGGCAGGGTTTTGCTTTCAAATTATACCTAGTCAACCTTGTGAAAACTCACTTGAGACCTAATTGGCCATACCCCACTTGACTAGTCATAAGGCTTGTTGTTGTGTATTCGAGTGCTTGCTTAATCATAACATTTAATCTTCAAAGACAAATTTATCATTGTGTTTGGTGTGTGTGTTCATGCATTTACATGTGAGATATTGTGTTTGATATTTCCCAAGTCAAACTTCCAATAAACACTTGCCACATCATCCAAATCATACAATCTTGTCATTCCACATCATATCCTAATCATCATCATCATCTCTTCAATCCAATCAACATCATTTTACACCATGACAATATTTGAAGACATAGCACTAGAGCTTATTCACATGCTTCATGAAGCTCAAACAAGCCAATCACCTTTAAAACAACAAATCATTCAAAGAGTCCATGACATGCTCAAACAACTTCAAAAAAACCAATCACCTCAAATGCAACAATTCATAGCACAAATCCGATACCTCATAGCCAATGGTCAAGTCCAACAAGCACATTATCTAGTCCAATCACTACATCAACAAATTTCACATCAATCCTATGTGTCACCTATATCATCATATCAACCTCATCCATCCACATATCAACTTTCCCCTTCATCAACCTATCACAACTCTTCCAATGTCAACCCTTATCCACATCAATCAACCTTTCAATAGTCATTATCCTATTCATCCCCTCCATCATCATCACAACAACAAATCATATCACAAGTCCAAACATCATTTCAACCTCAACACATTCAACCCCAATCCTATGTGTCACCTTCATCGTCATGCCAACCTAACCCATTTACCTATCATGTCAATGCCACATCAACATGTCCACCCATATCACAACAAGAACGTAGCTTTCCAAGTCCACCTTGGCAACAACATCAAGAGCCTTTAAGTCTTAATGCCACCTTTGACAAGGGGAACACCAATCTAGTCCATGCACCCTTACCACCATCCAATCAAATGCCTATCCATAATCCACCATGTCCTAGTCCTAATCCATTGGCCTCTCCACCTTCTAACCAATCAAACTCTTCATTGCCCCCACCATCATCTAATCCTCCTTCAAATCAATGCCCTACATTTAGATATTTAAAAAATAAATTGATGGCATTATCTAAATCCACCCATCCACCTATAAAGGATGTGACCCAAGGGCTACAAGCAAGGAATCAATTGTCTCCATGTTATTCAACACATATACTTGAACATACCAAAGAGTCCTCAAACGTCATGCCAAGTCCTTCAAGGCAACCATGTCATCCACAACCCCTTGAGCCAATTCGAGAGTCTCCCGTCATAAGTCCAAGTCACCCTCTTTCATGCTCCTATGTCATTGACCATCAAGAACATGTCAAGTCTCTTCAAGAGTCATCCCCTTGCAATTCCATTCAAGCAACCCAAGAGTTATATCAAGAGTTTACTCCCAAGCATGTGGAAACATCAAGCCCTAGTCCTAATCAAGATCAAATCATTTTCATCCAACCCATCCATAATCTATATCATTTTTATGATCAAGATGATATCCATAATGATGAAGAGCCTATCCAAGAGAAACTTGATCCTATACCCGTCCATGAGAAAGATATTCCAAATTCACCTCCACCTAGTCCTATTCATGATCCATCAACATTCACTTCCCTTGATGAGACAAGTGCCTCCCAAGCACACATAGAAGATCAAACAAATACCTTGGATCTAAGTGAACACAATGCTAATCAAGATCCCAATGATCCCATGTCACCCACTACCGATCCCATTGCAAGTCCTCCATCATATCCTATTGGTCTTTCTACCTTCATTCATGAATGTTCCTCCTTCAAACAACCACAACCATTATCTTCTCCATCCAATAAGGAAATCATGTCTAGTGTTTCACCTACACCTAGTCCTATTGTCCATTGCACACTTCAAAATATGAACCACCAAGGTAAAGGTCTAGGCCTTCATGAACAAGATATTTTGGAGCCCATCCATGTCAAAGTCCCACCACGGTCTTATGGCCTTGGACATATATCTCAAGGACACCAATCTCAAGATGTTGGTATTTCCTCCATGCATCCTAAGTCCACTTTCCATCATAAAGCCTATCATGCACCTAAAACATATGTTGCCATTCCACCACCGTCATCCTACAAATGTCAAAAGCATGTGACCATACACTTTCCACCATCCACTTTACCACCATTACTTCCAACTCCTAATATCCCTCCATCCACTTTACCACCATTACTTCCAACACCTAATACCCCAGTCATTCATAAATATCCTAAATATCCTAGTCATGACCAACAAATGCACACATTGTGTAAACATAAACTTCCACTCATTCAATCTACCCCATGGGATTCAAAAATAAAAATTTGGATGCCTCTACATATAATGCCAAAAATTCTAATGGTCCTAAAGCGTTAGCATACAATGGAAAAAATTCAAAGCCAAGTTCATCTAAAAAGCTATATAATCCCATACCTTCAAAAGAAAATTCTAAAAACAAATCGGTTTGGGTACCTAGGCAAAAGGAAATCAAGTCAATCGAGGCATCCACGTCACAAAAATCCCAACCATCCCCTCCCATCCAAAATACACATTCCATCCAAAAATCTCAAATTTCGAAAACCCACAAGCCAAACAAAAATCATACAAATATCAAGTCTATGTGGGTACCTAAGGCACTTCATCCACCATTTCCTAAGCAAACATCTCCATTGCTTCCTACACCTCGTCCACATCACAAGCTTCAATGTTTATCACAGTGTGTGCAACCATTGGTCATGGTTCCTTTCCATTTCACACCAATTCCACATACCTCCATCTCCCCACCTTTCAATCATTATCCTACATATCTCCACCATCATCTTCCTATGGTCCATGCTTTTGGCTAAGCCTCCCCATTCATCTTTTGCATAAGTCCCATATAATCCCTATCATATTCCTCACATAATCTACATCATAATCCATTATTGTCCTCCATAATCCACACCATAATCCATCATCTACCTACTCCATCTCCCTTTCATGTCATCCCTTACCAACATCTATGAGCATCATGACATTTGACATGGTCCATGCAATGACATCCATCCCTAGTGGGACTATCACCTTTCCTACAACTAGACACTTAAGTCCCTCCTATCCAAAAGTCAAAAAGTCAAAAAGTCAAAAATAATAAAAGAAAGAATAAAACAAAAAGAGTAAAGAGAAATCCCTTCATCCAACGGTGAAAACCTGGTAAACAGGCACCTTGGATAAGTACCATGATGAAAACCTGGCAAACAGGCATCATGCGTAGGTTGATCTTCTATGTCACTTACACTTGGGGGCACAATGTCTTATCTATCCAACCTATCATTCCTGTCATATCATTTCCATCCTACCTACCATCTTTGGCCATCATACATACCTATCATATTGAGTCCACTTATCCACCCTAGTCCTTTTGATCTAAATGAAGATATAGGGGCAAAAGGTTGAAACATGTTTTGGGTATCTCTTGACATACCTCATCCCTTCCAAACAAGCATATCATTATCTCATTGTCATAACCTTTGTCATGAAAAATCCTAAGTCTTGTACCTAGAATGGGGCATGTTATTCTTATGCGACATAGTCTTTGGAGATCACATCCTTGCTCTCTTATGATGCATTCATCCATACCATCCATTTATATATCATGAGCCTTTTATCCCTTATCCCATCACCCACCCTTGCACCTAGACTTGGTTTTCCCCTTGTCATTGGTATCTAGCACAAAGGCTATTCAAATTTTCATCCTTTGACACCTCAAAACATGTCAAAAGTCCAAAACAGTCAAAACATGTCAAAAGTCCAAAACAGTCAAAACATGTCAAAAATTCAAAAAAAATCAAAACATTCCAAAAGTCCAAAAAAATCAAAAACATTCCAAAAGTCCAAAAAAATCAAAACGTTCCAAAATCCAAAAATCAAATGGCCAACAAAAATCCAGAAGCAATAATCCAAATGCAAGTCTGTCCTTAATCCATACCAATCAAGTTAATCAATCTTGTCAAATTATCCAATCACATCATTTGGCCTTGATCCTAATCTTGTTGTAAACCCAATCAATCAAAGTCAATCTATCAATTATCGGAGAGTCATTCTTGTGTTGCTCCTAGCGATATGTCTTTCCCTTAATGACCTTACTTTTCGGTCATCATCATCAGTCAGTAATCCAGCGGTTTACAGCTTGACAGGGGCAATTCCTTGTTTGTTTTTTGTATCATTTGTGCATGCTTGCTTGCTTGCTTGTGTGTGTTATCATTTTATCTTGCATTTGTATCCAATCCGTATCATTCTGGCTAATATTCATATCTTGTGTATGTTTGGAATATCTTTTTGCATTATCCTTGCATCTAAGGTCACATAGCTTATGCATTGCATTAGGACTTTAATGCTCTAAGTCCTCTTCCCTCATACATCTAAGACAAGGTTGTATTTGCAGCTAGAACATGAGACACATCATCACCTTGATCCTTATATCTTGGTGCATAACATCTAGTGCTATATCAAACATCATGGTTGCTCATCTTTCATTGCAACATAACGTATCATCCATTCCTTCATCTTTAGTTCTTGACCCATCCCTTTCATTTTGAGAGCCTACCCGTGTTTGTTCAACCCGCCTATCCTCTCGAGGGGGCATCATCATCCTATCTTTCTATCATTATCCATTTTTCTCTATCCATACCTTAGTTTCTTTGAAATGATGTTACTCGACACAAATCGCATCATCTCGAACATCATCTCAAAGAGGGGCAAAATGTAGACACCCAAAATTGTCCTCTTGCAACACCTGTCTCGACATTTCATCATTTAGGCGTCTTGTAGCATGTTTTTCCCTAGATACCCATGTCATCGTCTAATTAGTTAAATAAATCGTATTTATTTTACTAATTTCATTTATCCCCTTCCTCTAATGTTAATTAAATAATTTATGTTATTTAATTAATTAAATCATTTCTAATGTTAATTAAATAAGTTATATTATTTAATTAATGAAATCATAAATTCGATGTTAATTAAATAAATCCAAAATTTATTTAATTAATAAAATCCTAAAAAGATCTTCTCACTTTCTTTCCAAAACATAACTCGTGTGCATCTAATTAATTTATTTAATTAGATAATTCATCAATTATCCTTCTCGTCTTTTTTGAGATTTATTTCCTTAAAACAAGAAATGAGATCTTTCCATCTTTTTTGAAATCTTATCTCATCTCGTTGTATTTCCTCTTTTGTCAAAAATCAAATCCTTGTCAAATCTTGTCAAATCTTATCTTCGTCAACGTCACATCTCTATAAATACGGCCTCTCCCAATCCATTTAGGGGGTTGATTCTTCTAGCATCCAGACTCTGTCAAAATCAGTCTTTTGTCTCTATCTATCATTCTCTCTATTTGTCATTGTCATTGTCAAGTCGTTATGGTGCAGGAATGAGCACTCAACATTCCTCCATTGTCAACCCTTCAAAATCTTGCATTCTCATGCAGGTGGAGAAGAGAAATGGAGATAAATCAAGTCTAGCTTGGAGATCGGTTTGCTTTGCTTTCTTGTTTTAATTTTCATGCTAGTTTGTACTCTATTGTGCTTGATAGGAATTAATTAGTTTATTGTTTTCATTAAACATTAAATCTAATTTTTACCTTATCTACAAAATCTCCCACCACCTGTGGTTCCTCCCACCCATTGATTACCTAAGCTCCCACTATGGTTTCATTGGAGTCTGGGTTCTTATCACCAGAGGCACAAGTGGAGCGGCTCTAACCAACTACCATTGCCAAATTCTGCCCCACCATAGCCCATGGTAGTGGCTTTTTATTTTACCCTTATTGTGCCCAAGATCATATTGAGGAACAAGGGCTAACACCCATGTGCTTAATTTTTGTGCCTATTTACTTGCAGGCCCTAATTGGGAAGATTTTTCAACAGAGCGTAACTTTTTGCCAGGATATCAAAATTTTGTAAGCGATATATCAATGAAAGTTGGTTCCATTTACTTCGTAGTGGTACAAATCATTTTACCATTTTTTTTTGCAAGTACATTTTATTTCCAATTGAAGTCAGTTCTTCCTTTTGAACTCCCGATCTCATATCTCTTCACCAAACTGTCAAATTTTGGTGATTGGACAACGAAATTGAGAAGGTGACAAAGGGCTCTATCATTTTTTCCATGCAGTTTTTTCAAATTCAGCCCTAGGTACAATCCATTGAGTTTTTACAATTTGTGGCATTTACTTGATTACTTGGACATATTGCTATTTGGAGTTCTATTTGATTGGGGAGACTTCATTTTCAGTTGTGAATCATATTTTGGGAGTTTCACATCAGTTTCTATCATATGTTTTGCCATTTTCTCAATTTTTGCTTGTAGATCTACTAGTAGAATCAGGATTTGAGGTTCTTACTCATTATTATCACACATGGAAGGTGAAGATGCAGAGATTGCTTTGGTCTAGGGGATTATGGTCTACCTTGGGTGAGGAAGAACATGATTTTCCTAGGGAATATGAGAAATTTGCATATCAGAACAAATGTGATGAGGTGACAAGCTTGATTGCACTACATGTTACCAATTCCTTATTCTTCTTTATTGAGGAGTGTACTACACCAAGACAGGTATGGGATAAATTTAAGGATTTCTTTGGTTTTGTGAGTGATGTAAGAGATTTACAACTAGAAGCAAAATTGGCATATCTTTTTATTGATTCATTTCCTACTATTGAGGATTATTTGGTGAAGTTCAAGTCTTTGTGTCTCAATTAGCGGGTTGTGGGAAAGAGAAAATTGATAAGGAACATGTACATTTTTTATTTTTCCTAAATTGAAAGGTGTGTTTGCATATTTTTCCACTTCCTTTTATTCCACTATGGATGGTTAGGTGATAGATTCATCATGCCTTCATTTGAGACCTTTTGTGAGAGATTGACTAGGGACCACTCAAAACTTAGCCAACATGATGTCACTTCTAAGTCTCATGCATTGATAGCCACACCACCTAAATCAAAAGGGAAGAAAAATAGCAAGCCTAAGATAGAATCTAGTGAGACTTCCACCACCTCTTCCAAAGAGGGAAAATCCATGAAGGAGAAACCCACATGTACCTGTTAGGAAAAGGTATGTTGTACACCTTGCATAATGTATTTAATGTAATTATTCTTGGGGGCCACTTTAGTGTTGCATGTAACATTGGGAAATAAGTTAAGTTGCTAAAAATGTAATTAATTAATATTGGGGAAAATAAATAAATAAAGTACCCAATATTAAATATGGGGACATGGTTTTGTAATCTTATGGTTTTAGTCACATGGATTTGTGTAATACCACTTGGTGGTTTTGTAGGAGCTTGTTTCTATAAAACAACCACATGTGGCTGATTGTTTAGGATAGTAAGTTTTGCATGTTGCTTGCTTACTAGTTAGCATTGTGGCAGTTTACGGAAACATGACATGGGATGTGTGGTTACATGCTTGTTCACATGGATTCTTGGAAAGGGCTTGATGCTTCAATGGTGTTCATGGAGACTCTAAAGATGTATTGTAATCTTTATTGTTGAATAATACATGAAAGATGGATACTTTTGGAGGCTGGGTTTTTCCCTCTTAAGGATTTTCCTAGGGTATATATTGTGTCATATTTTCATGGGTATTTTGTCTATTCTCATGCATGCGGATTCTGAATACTTAGTTGCATAGATTTCTCTTTTGGGTTATGTGGAAATTGTCTTTAAATGGCTGCAAGTTTCCAACAATTGGTATCAGAGCCATGGTTGTGGTTGTATAACCTTTGGTTGAAAA
>VDFB02100977.1:0-17062 GCA_007258455.2 Sequoia sempervirens
TTTTTAGTAAGTGTGCAATTACAGGCAACCCGTCAGCATTTTTGAGATTCTGACAGTCACACTGCGTCTAGAGCACATCAGGCTACTCACAGGTTAAATTTGAACTAAAATGGACAACTTGCTATTTTTAGCAGTACAGCTTCCAGAGCAGATTTCAAGGTCTTAATGTTATATTTTCTGATGCATGTCCGAAGATTCCTTCTGGGTTTTTCGAGACCTTCACAGTGATATGACATGCAAAACGAGACGACGACTTTCAGCATTCGGCCTTTGGAGGCCAAAATTAGGGTTTGCATGCAGACATTTTCAGCGCATGTCGGCATCTTCTTTCTGGGTTTTCCAAGAGCTTCGCGACGATGTAACATGCAAATGGAGCTGACCACTTTTCAGAAACTTACTATTTTTAGCCAGTGCGTGCATGTTGAAGATTTTTCTGGGTTTTTCAAGATTTTTCGGGCAGTATGACATGCAAGATCATCCGGCTGCCGGTCGGTCACTTTTTCGGCCACTTTCTATTTTTAGCAGGTATCACTTGGGCAGCAGCTCGACGCTTCAGAACTACAAACTGACTATCATACAACTGAAACGAGGTCAAACGGAGCTCATCTGAGCAACATGCACAAAATTAGGGTTTCGAGCTTCAACGCTAAAAATGAGGAGTCGGAGGCCAAAGTGTTCAAAACTGAAGTACCCATCACGATCAGCATCCTTTCGAGAGTCTGCTGGCAAAATTTAAAGGCAATCGGAGAACCTGCTATTTTTAGTAAGGTGTTTTGGACGAGGGTTATAAATAGAAAGTTGATCTTGACATCAGCATACACAGGCAAGTTCATCAACAACGGGCACACTGTCCAAATTTCAAAGCAAACGGAGCAAGGAAGGCCTCTGAAATAGGCACTTACTATAAATAGTAAGTCACTTCGGCAGCAGCTATAATTGGCAGGTCAGCACCGAACCTCAGCGAGTACAGGTCAAGCACGTGATAAGTAGTCCGTGGCGCGAATTTCAAAGCAAACAGAGTTACAGAAAATCAAGAATCTGATAAGTGCTATTTTTAGCAGGTTAATAAGGGTTTCCTAAAATCAAGGGCAGAACAGGATAATCACTCAAGAGTAGCATCCAGTGGCGATCACCATGTTTCGGGCATTCAACACGCAAAGTTTGAAGACTTTCTGAGAAGTTTCTATTTTTAGCAGGTTGCTAAAAATAGCAGGCGCAAACAGGCATCAGGTTGCTGACGGCACCAAGTTAGTCAGAATTCAAAGCAAGGTGAAAATCAGGCATCAGGAGTCAGGATTCAGTCGACAGCGCAAGATTCAAAGAACTTTCTAAAAATAGAAAGTCAGGGTGAGTTAGGGTTGACCACGGAAAGTCAACTCAAATCTAGCAACAGGCGGAAATTTCACTAAGTCTGGAAAACTTGACGTAGCCATGGTGATTTGCGCCTATGACAAAATGAAAGTGGCATGTGCAGTATGCGCCCAAAGCAAAAACATAAAAAAACGCCTAAGTCATGAAAATGGAAGCTTGATGGCTAAAATGCGCCCAATGTTGAAGATGGATGCCGGACCCCTTAGATGCGCCCTAGAGACCAGAGGGAGTAAAATGATGAAAATTTCACCAAGTGTTTTAAAATGAAAGCACCATGATCAAAATGCGCCTGGCATAAAATGAAACCTCACAGGGTGATTTGCGCCTCTACCTGGATCTCAAAAATTTGACTAAGTAACAAAACTGGAAGTTGATGGTCTAATATGCGCCCAGCTTGCATGGAGTGAAGAAATTTTTCTACGTGTGGGAAATTGGAGGTAAGAGGGCTCAAATGCGCCTTAGCTAAGAATAAGAGGTGCTAAAAAATTTCTAAGTGTTTTTAAATGGAAGATGACCCCACAAAGTGCGCCCAAACAAGTATGAAATGAAGAATGAGGTGGCATAAAGTTCCTAAGTATTAAAAACTTGAAGTGGACCCCCCTAAATGCGCCTAGAGAAGAAGAAAACATTTGAAAATTTACAAAGGCACAAAACTAGACGCCCATGGGTCAAAATGCGCCTCTCTTCAGAGGTGTTGAAAGTGAAAAATATCTAAGTGTCAAATTGAAAGCTCAGGGGTCTATTTGCGCCCCTCTCTGGGGACTAGGGAATTTCGCCTTAATGACAAGACTGGATGTTGCCCATGCTAAATACGCCTCAAGCTAAAAGTGAAACCTCCATATATCAAATGCGCCTAAGAGGTTAGAATTAAAAGCTCTGCATAACAAATGCGCCCCTCTTGAGACTGGAAGTAGAGGGTGTCATATGCGCCCAGCCTTGGGGTGACACTTGGAAAATATTCTAAGTCCTCTCTGAAATTGAAAGCATCATGTGGAAGATGCGCCTCAGCACTCACATAGCCATATGCGCCCATGAAGTCAGAGGCTCGGGGTTTGACTAAAGGCACGAACTGGAAGTTCCTTGTGCTATTTGCGCCTGGAAGGAAGACATGTCATATGCGCCCAGCCTTAAAAACGTCTTAGCTGAAAGAGGAGTGTTGGTTAAGATTTGAACTAAGAGCCCCACTGGTTAAATGCGCCTGGAGATTGAAACTAGAAGCTGGACCTGTGATACGCGCCTGAAGGAATTAGGAGAATGAATTAAAAGTTGGAGGAGTATATCGAAATTAAATGGAGACTACCTTGTATGCGCCCTACTTTAAGGAGAAAGTGAGCATAAAATATTCTAAGGCGTGGAGGAATGAAAGATCAACCTTAGATTTGCGCCAGCTTTGAAGGATGTAATATTGAAAATTAAAAGTTTAACATGCTCAAAATTGAAAGCTCAATGGGCCATTTGCGCCCAAGAGAGGGTTGGAAATCCTTTAAGTCAAAAAAAATAAAATTAAAAGCTTTATGGTAGGTCCACCTTGTCATGTTGAAGTTGATATGCGCCTAGGATGGGTAATAAAATGCAAGGAGGAGATAAATATTCCCTAGACGTTGGGAGTAAAGATGGTAAATAATGCTAGGCGTGGGAATTTAAATGTGCTAGGCGTGGGAATTTAAGAAAATGTGTTCCTCATGAAGTATAAAATGCGCCCAAGGCAATGGGCCTTAAAAGTGAATTTCTTCACCACTAGCGAATGAATTGAGGGTGAAATTAAAATTTTCTAAGGCAAGTGCATAATGTGCTAAATAATTTCTCTAAGGCACGAATATTTTCTTCCTTAGGAAAATCACGCCTAAGTCTGGGGGGAGAAGAAATTTTCCTGAAGCAAGGATAAATTGTTAAGTGATGAAGTCAGAAGATGTTGGCAGTGCAGGAACAATAAAAAATTTTCAAGTCAGAGCGAAAAGAAATGTTCACAGATAAAGAAATAGATTAAATTTGCTAAAAAAAATTATTTTCTAAGGTTCAAAATTCAGAAAATTAAATGAACCCATTCGTTGGGTACCCATGGGTCTAGCGCGTTCTGAAGGAAATTTTCTTCAGGGTGAATATTTTTAATGGGTGCCAAGTTGATGAATTTGAAAGAAACTGCCTAGGTGAATTTGCTTGAATCCTTCGTGAAGATAGTTTTCTTGGGCCAGAGATGGATAATACCACGGTTGTTAGAGCTCCAGCGGGTGAAATGAATTTCTTCAGGAGGCAGTTGAAGTTGATATTGTCCAAAGGATGATGAAATTTGGCTAAGGCATGAGGAATTATGAAGATGGCAAAAGTTTGCTAGTGGGGGCTCACGGATTTAGACACCTTGTCTATTCCCGTCTTGACTTTCACAAGGGCTTGGGTAGAAGAACGTGTTCACAGATTAAGGAGGAGGTTAGTTGCTTTCACATACGACCTCATGGGTGATAAAAGGCCACCAGTGTTAGCTAAAAGAAAGAGACAAATTGCTCAAGTCGTGGAGCCACAACCACCGCAAGAAGAGCCTGTTTAGCCGGAACCTCAAGGGTCGGAGGACACAACATCTACTCAGTTGGTGACTCATTCTTCCAGTGTGCGTGAAGTCTCATTGTTTGCAGATCAGAGAGCTCAAAGAAATGAAGAGCCAGAGGTTGGAGAGGTTAACCAACCAATGCCGAGGGAATTGGATACTTAGAGTGTCAATGATCTTGAAGGTGCCAACAAACCAGATGAAGGGGAAGAAACGGAAACAGACACCCACTTCGATTTTTCCTTCGGAGAGGAAGACGTTGGAGCTCATGAAGGGAGCGATCAAAACGTTGAAATAATTGAGCCTCAGCAGAATGTCGCTCGGGAGGAGGTCCGTGAAGTGGAGGCAACGGAAGAGTAGCCCCTTATCATTTATGACATTCAACGCAATTGGCTCTCATAGGCGATCAGGAGGGATCAGGATGATGATGCTGACCTGGCAGTTGAAATGGAAGAGCTTCTAAACAGAACAAGCAGGTCGCCTAAGAGGAAGAGGGCAAGGAAGTATACAAGAATGGAGACTAATGAGGTCGGGTCACGTAACCTTCACATTGCTGTCCCGAGGGAAGATCATAGTTTAAGTGATGCAATGCCAGAAAATTACACGGTCACCACAATTGAGTTGGGACGTCCCTCCGGAGCACAAGTGGTTGAGGAAGCTGAAAATTCATTCCAGGCGTTGAAGGATAGGCTAGTGAAGAAGGAAGGGAAGTACAAAAGATTGAAAAAGGAGCACAAGGCATTAGTCGAGTATGTGCAGCATTTAGCACATCCGGTTGCTCAGGAGAACCCAGTGGTAGAACTTCCGCCTGAGGTGCCCCGAGAACCAATCAGTGGACTTGAGGAGATAAGAAGAGCTGTACGAGAAGGAGATAAGTGGATAAATGGTGTCCATGCTGAGGCGGAGAAATTCATGGCTGATCTTGTCTCAGCATTTCAGAGTGCCTCTGGTATCCTTTCGCGCCTCGGTGATGTCAAACAAGCTTGGGGAGACACCCATATTTTTCAAGACAAAACCATCCCTCGCCTTGCTGTTTTGATGCGTGTGCCCACGCAGACTTTGGTGAATGAGGGAGTGATCCAGGCAGGCGATAGGTATGATTTTCGTGGGTGGCATTCAGCGGCATTCACAGGGAAGAGTTTCTTCGACACAGCAGCTATGGAGTCCTCTAAGATCAGGAAAGCAATGAGGAATATCCACGAGGGTATCCTCAACACGTTGGATGCTTTGTTCGCAAGAAGGCTAACTCATGAGGAGGTAGAGACGGAAGGACTAAAGGCAAGGTTGCAACCTTTCTTTTCTGAGATGAGGACGTTTTCCCAGCTGGATTTTGAAAACATCTCTACGTTTTCAACAATCATTCAGAGCACACAAGATTCTATCGAGGCTTGGGGAAGTCTTGTGAAAAGCATGAGCAAATGGCAGCCATTCTGGAATATCAGCTAAATCTTACTCCATCAATTTCTGAGGAGGTTGACGAGGTGCTGGCACGATTCGTATAGTACGCGGTCAGAGAGAAGAGCAAGGGAATCCGAGTCATGGACGAGAATCTTCTAGAAGGGTAGTGGGCATTAATTTGCTCATGGTGGTCAAGGAGGAATCTGCTATTTTTGGGAGCATTTATGACACCACTCCTCCACCTTCTCGCGGTTTTTAGGGCACAACTTGTCTAGGGCTGAGGTGGCTCGATCTGAGCCCTCCATTGTAATTCAATCTGGACTGTCCATTGAGATTGGCCAGCTATAAAAGGGGGAGTCCCCCTCATTTGTAAAATAATAGTTAGAATCAGAGAGTAGTCAGCAACTAGTGAAGCATAATAGAGAGTAGATACTTTTGAGTTAGAATAGTTTTCATTGCATTGTTGAAGAAGAAGGGGAATTCTCCCTTTGAGAATTTTGTAAGAGATTGTCACAAAGGCTAATCATAATAAAGCATTTCATTGATGGTGAATTCAAACTTTGTTGTGAGGAGTTCGTGAGGTTTCTTCTTCCTTTGACTTCAACTAGGACTTAATTTCATGCTAATAGTTAGATATGGATGCTTATGTTTGATGTAAGTGAGCTTCTTCGATCCATACCACTAACGATCTTACTGATGGTAAGCTTGTCTTGCGTGGTCAACTGGAACACATTACACTTAACTTCGGTCTAGATTCATGTGTAGTTATGCATCGTTGTGATGGTAGTTGCATTATTGAATCCTAATTTGAACATCTTTCTTATCCTTTGAAGATTGCACTTACTTTGTCGAGGCTGTCCAATAGGTGGCTAGACAACGTTTGTTTGAAGTTCATTGAAGTTGAGCATAACACCCTTTTTGCATTTAGGTTAGAATTTAAATTTTAAGAAATCTCTGCAGCCATTCAAATTCCGCACACTTTTGGTTAGTTTTAGGAAACTTGCACTCCAAAGCTAAATCATTCGCACAAAATCCCTTTCAAAGCACATATTCGTTGTTTACTGCACGTATCCTGAACAATTGCGTAAGTCCCCTCGTAAGAACACAGCAATACACATCAACCAAACTGGGTCTATTCGCATTAAAAGAAACTTGGAGTTGAAAGCGTGATCTCACTCGCAATCTTAGCACGCTGAATACTTTGTTCAAGAGAGAATAGGGTATCCATTGGGAAACTTTGTTTTGCTGATTGGTGCGGTCACGAAAATCACATCAACAGGAAGATATGTGTAATGTCCCTTTCATCATTAAACAGCTCCTGTAACACCAGCACTAACACAACCAACTGGAACTACTGAGTCAACTCAATAGCCGATGTAAACCATGCCAAATATGAATGTGCAATGGAAACCCAAGTAGGACAGCCATCGATCAATGAAGAATCTAAGAAGATTAAGTTACCAACCAACAAGTAGATAGCTGCCATATCATATGAAATGGGTAACAAATCCAAAGATGGGTTGTGGATGCCTTCATTTCCCTCCAAGGACAACTCTTGAGTGGCTGATCCACTATGAGTGTCATCACTAAATCATCATCATCCTCAAAAGAATGATCAACCTCAACAAAATTTTCAGAATTAGACGAACTGTGCTTATCATTTTCTAGGGAGTGATGAAAGTCATGAATGTGTTGAAGATGGAGCTTAGTGTGTTGAGTCAACAACTTGGCTTGCTTTGCCCTTTCTAGCCTTCCCTCAATCAACCTTTGGGACTGCTCCATATCAACTGCTCCAAAGTGTCTAAAACTTGTCCTGAAATGAGATGCAACATCAAAATTTTCATGTCCTCTACTTGCATCATGTGTACCAACCAAAGTAACACTTATGTCACTCCTTTTTCCATAATTAAAGGTTGCTGTATCATGAGAAAGTGAAGACATACCACTGCTGTCCATGCACAGAAAATAGGGATTGATTTCAACTTGTTTGTCCTTTCCTTCAAATTCTTCCTTGGAATGATGAACAAATGCATGACCTTTGAGGCTTAAATCTATATTATCTTCCTCATGTTTATCACCCCCAACTTGAGTGCTATCGTAGAAAGATTCCATAATACCATCTACCTCATGTGACAATGTTGTTGCCCCATGTTGATGTAAAGAAGTATGACTGCTGTCTTCAAAATCAGAATAGTTGTCATACCATTGTGTAAAGTCTTCACCCTTTGAAGCACCTCTTCAATGCAAGCTTCATGCCCAACACTTGTAGACTCATCTTCACAAATTCTTCCATGTGTAAGGACTGTAATCTCATGAGAATGATGGGACATAATGCTGCTGTCCTCAAACAAATCAGTGATGATGTCATGCCATTGTAAAGTGTCTCCATCATTATGCATAGTCAAATCACTAGTGGCTGCTCCACTAAGTAAAGGACCAACTTCCACATGTACTGACATATCTTGGCCCTTCAAATCACAATCTGTTTCTTCACCATGATAGGATGAAGCGATGCTAGGCTCACCTAATGAAGCATCACAAGAAACCATATCTTCATGTGGCTACTCTAATGTAACTGATTCATCTTCAACCATCACCTGCTTTCCTTCAATCTTGGAGTCATCATGAAGTGTCATGTGGTCCGTATCTTTTTCTATGCAAATCTAATTTTTGTTCTCCATAGGATCAGCTATATGCTGGTCACTAACTGCTGCAAATTCATTGTAAAGATTTCTAGACACTTCACCTGTAGAGATCTCTTGTTTCTCCTTATCCTTTCGTTTATATTTTTCAAACATCATTAGATATCCCCTTTTAAATTCAAGATCACTCATCAAATCATACAAATTCTGCATCAATTCATACGTGGATCTGTCAAAGGCCATCATTTTTTTGTTCTAAATTTCAATGACTCACCCAACAGGATGGCAGGAAACCGCTTTGATACCACTGTAATATCCCTTGACAATCTGATATGAATTTGCACTCAAGGAATATTGTCAAACACTTATGATGCAAACTGAATGCTTGCTGGTCTGTGGTTTCAGTCTGATGTATTTGCTTGAAGATGATATCAAAGTACTCTAAATGCTTGAAAATCAATACTACAATGTCTAAACAATCACCTAGATGCATATATGACTTCCTTTTATCTTTTACAATGCACTTATATAATTTCTGTATGCAAATTATTCATCTACAGCCAATTGACAATTTGTCAAACACTTGGCATGCAAACTAATATGCAAATCAAGAGCTTGATAAATATGAAGATTACATTAGACCGTAGGCATGCAACTTATATCTTCTTTATTGATAGACAACTTGAGTACAATGCTGGTATAACTTTGCCAAGACTCTTGGCTTTACAATATGAACTATTACAATGCCAAAATCTGAGTACAATGATCATTTACAGCAGCAACTTGATATAATCCAATGCAACTATGATTAACTGAATTTACACTGCTTAGATGACTAAATTTGCAAGACTAAATATGCGGATTACATGCCTAATAAACTGAGATATAAAGACTGATGTAAACCTGAGAATGGAGGCTGCCTTGACAAAAATATTCGATTCTCCTTATACAAGATGAATTTTCCCCCAATGATGCAGTGCCCTTTCTCACAGACACCTAACAATGCTTCATGAATATTCTGGGAATTTATTAAACCTTCTAGCTACAAAATCGCACCTCCTTGACCAGCCGCCCCTGTTCTAGAATTAGACCTCTGATATAAATGGTAGCAGCCTCTAAACTTCTTCAAATTGTACTTGAAATCATCTTCAAACCTGCAAGAATGATGCGCTGCAGGTGCCTTGAGAAATCGATGCCAAATGAACCAGCTGCAAGCAAAATCGTGGTCTCTAATGGCGCTCAAGTATGACTGAAAACTCAATATCAGCTCCGTATTTATTCACCAATCTGCAAGTGCAAAACTCTAATGGACGACTCAACTGAAATGCAAGCTATCTCTAACTCCAAAATTGAACTAAACACAAAATTGGCCTTTGGCCACAAATTTAATGCAATGAGAAGTTTGAAGTAACTCCTCCAATCTGCTGCAATAATTCAGATGATATTTCACACCCTCAAAATTGCATAACTAATGAGAGTTTTTGTTCCCAATGGCTAGAAATGGCAGAAACCCTAGCTGGCTCCTTCACCAAACAAGTTCTTCAAATCAAATAACAATTCCTGGATGCTTCACAAATGAGCCCTTAAGATCCTTTTATACTTTTCTTAAAAGAGAGCTCAAACACTTTCCTTGCCAATGTGGGATAAAAAATATATTTTCCTTTTAATTTAATATTTGCACTTTATTATAATATTAGAATATAACTTCATAAAGTGCAAACAATTGGTTTCCCAACATCCGGATAACACATTATGTTTTCCAACACGTTATGTTTTCAAACAGTATGTTATCCAACATCCAACAAATCACAAGAAACCTCCCATTAACTCAGAAATCAATGAGTAGAAGCCAACAATTGACTGGGTAACTGCCTGAAGAAGACCCCCTAACCACGCTCCTTAGCCTACAAGGATCAGGAATAGGCTAAATCCTTTGAATAGTGATGCTCATGAAAAAGGGGACATTACATTGTGTGCGGGCATCCAAGTTAGGCTCGATTGGGATCCTATACAATATAAACTGACCCAAGGCAACCTATACTTAATTATTAATAATTGTGCTGGCGGCATAAGTTATTTAAAAAATAGCCCAATAATTCTTCATACGCCATGATAGATAAATGTCGGTCCCGAAACCAAATGGTTGACTGTCCTCTAAATATAGACAAACCCCTTTTGACAATAATGCTAGAGTGGCGAAGCAATCAAAAATAGCTCTTATGAAGCTTGTTCATAGATGTCACTATCATATATAATTGGCTGTTGTAGAAAGGTCATACGGTCATTGCAAGCCCGCCAATATATAATCGTTCCTTATTGAGAACATAAATTATATTGTCGCCAAACTCACGATTGTGAAGTATATGAATATCAATAGCAAAACAGCCTCATAAATAAATGCCCGATGGGGTGGGGTTATTACTGTTGTGACCTTTTCACACATCGCCCCATTCAGATGGGGACCCCCTTATTTTTGCTCCGTTCCGGTCTTTTGGCTTGGGTTTTTCCTCGCTCTCTCGCTCTGTCTCTTTTCTGGTGTCCGTCTTTCGGGGGGGTTTGTGTCGTCATTGAGCTTAAACGTGAAGATATTGGCCAATTCTAAAATTAGGGTTTCATCATTTTTGGTCAAGTCAAGGTCAAGTAGGGCCAGTAAATTGAAAATTGAACTTAGCAATGTTGTCAGTAGACATCCAGCAGGCTTCCAGCCAAATTTCATCAGATTCCGAGATACTTACTATTTTTAGTAAGTCTGCAATTCTGGGCAATTTGTCAGCATTTTGAGATTCCATCATCACACAGCATTCAGAGTACATCAGACTGCTTGCATGCCAAATTTGAGCAAAATTGGACAACTTACTATTTTTAGCAGTCCGGCTTCCAGGGCAAATTTCAGGGTCCAGATGCAGAGATTTTCTTTGCATGTCTGGATATTCCTTCTGGGTTTTTCGAGACCTTCGCGATGATATAACATGCAAGTCGAGATGACACTTTCAGGATTCAGCCTTCCGAGGCTATTTTTAGGGTTTGCATGTGAGTTTTTCTTTGCATGTCGTGATTCCTGATGGGTTTTTCGAGAGCTTCGCGATGGTGTGACATGCAAACAAGGATTCTCACTAGGAACTTGCTATTTTTAGCAGGTGTATGCCCCGGTTCGCTTCCCGCCAGTTCAAAATCACGAGCTGATCGCAACAATGCCGCAGAAACGAAAGCAAACGGAGATCTTTTGATATACATGCAGTACAAGTTAGGGTTTCCAGCTTCGGAGCCTAAAAATAGGCATCAAAAGTCAAAATCTTCGAAAACCGATGTAAACCATCGCGATCAGCGTCCTTCAGGCTGTCTGCTGGTGAAATTTCAAGTCGAATGGAGCACTTACTATTTTTAGTAAGTCGAATTGGAAACGTGCTAAAAATAGTAAATCAGTTGCATGCATCAGTGTCGGCAGCAAAGTCATGTGGTGAGGAGCGCCTCATCAAAATTTCACGTCGATCGGAGCTTGGGAGCTATCAGAATCAGAAGCTTACTATTTATAGTAAGCCACCTTCAGAAACAGGCTATAAATAGCAGGGTGACTAAGAGTGGCAGTACCGACAGGTTGATAAAGTCGTGAAGAAGCTGTGTTTAAAATTTCAGGCCATTCCGAGCTTCAGAGGCGCGAATACAGAGAACTTACTATAAATAGCAGGGCACGTAGGCTGGCGAGGATGATAAAAATTCGTCTAAGTCTGGAGTCTCGTCCAGCAGGCATATCAAAATGCGCCCAGATTGATGAAGAGGCGTAGAAAATTTTTCAAGATGCAAGTTCATCCTTCACACAGGGCAAAATGCGCCCAAGGTAGAAAAGTCAAAAGAAAGTCAACAAGATTTCATCCTGTTCAGGGGCCAAATGCGCCCAAGGTGAAAGAGGGAAAAGTTGAGGAAAAATTCTAAGTATGAGAAATCCGCCTCAGGGGTCAAAATGCGCCCATCCTTCTCTCTCATCAAAATGCGCCCAGTTCACAAGGTGGTCAAAGCAAGGTCAAACATGATAATCCGCCACCCTCAAGGAAATGCGCCCAAGGTAGATTTTCATCCTTCACACAAGAGGAAATGCGCCCATCCTTCTCTCTCATCAGAATGCGCCCAACTTACAAGGAGTCAAAGCATAGTCAACGTTTTCTGTCCTCCATGGCTAAAATGCGCCCAAGTTCATGCATGTCAAGACAAAAACACGGAAGTTGAAGGGTCACAAGGCGTGGAAGCTAGTTTCATCCTTCTCTCTCATTGAAATGCGCCCATCCTTCTCTCTCAAGGAAATGCGCCCATGTTTGAAGTGTGAAAGGTAAATATGAATGGTAAACAGGGTGAAAATGTTACCTAGGCGTGGTAAACTCAAGGTAAAAGCTTAGGCGTTATCCTCCTTCATGGCTAGAATGCGCCCAAGGTGGTGGGCCTTGGAGAAACCTTGCTAGGCGTGTGAAGGGAGTCATAAGGTGTTAGGAATATTTCCTAAGGCGTTAAGAATAAAATTGTTAAGTGTGATGTGCGCCAAGAGTAAGGGTGATATGCTAGGCGTGGAAAATATTTCAAGGTGTTGAGAGTTAAAATGAAATATACGCCTAGGGTGATGGAGAGATGTGTGATGGAAAATAGTTATAAGGTGTTAGAAAAAAAAAAATCTTGAAGGCGTTGAGATGTTTTGAGATGTGCTAGGCGCCTCAGTGAAATATTTTCTAAGTGTTTAAAATTATCTAAGGCGTTGGGCTTTTGAATGAATATTTTCCAAGTGTGGAGTGAAGATGAAATGTGCAAGGCATGCCGGGAATGAAGTTGATATAAAATTTTCTAAATGAAGATTCCTCTCCACTGGCAATCAAATTTTTTTTCTCTAAGGCAAGATTTCAAAAAAATGCAAAGATGATTTTAAAATATTTCCTAAGGCAAATTTATTTTCCTTGGAAAATACGCCTAGAGCTTCAAGTTGATGAAAATTTTTCGAGGCAAGCAATTTTTCTCAGTGATGAAGTCAGAGATGATGATAACGCAAGGTGATTCATTTTTTTTAGAAGTCAGAGCAACGCAGAGTGATCACAGGCAAAGAACGAGTTTAAATGATGAAAATGATATTTTTCTAAGGTTCAAAATTCGAAAAATTAAATGAACCCGTTCGTTGGGTACCCATGAATTCGAGACATTCTGACGAAAATTTGCTTTTGGGTACTGAATGTTCGTGATGATGAATGGATTTCTAAATCTTTCAAGCTTCGCCGACACTTTTTCAGTAAGGAATTTGATCAGTGCTTAAGTTATGAATTTTCCTAAGGGAGAATTTTAAATTTTCTAAGGCAAATTCAAATAAAATGAGTTTTCAGAGTGAATTTTCTTCGAACGATGAATCCAAAGGGAATTGCCTAGATGATTTTGATTAAACTCTTCAAAGATGAATTTTCCAGAGCAGATGATGAAGTTAAGAATTCGAATTTAAGTGACGGAGCTCCGGCTGGTGAGTTAAGAGAAGATGAAGTTAAATGAAATTTTTCGAAAAGTAATCCAAAACGCCAGTCAAAGTCAAGTTTCTAGAAGAATAATATTCCCGACCACTGGAGACAAGTGTCAGAAACATCAGAGAGGGAAGATTCGAATTCTTGAAGTGGAGTAGTGGAGTTTAATGGCACTGGCTAAAAATAACGTCTTCTAGAATTCGAATTTTAGCTATAAAATGGAACCCATCGGTTGTGGCTCTCACCAATTCAAAATTCATGAGGCGTGTACGCAGTTGCACCTTTCGAGCACAACCCATTACAAGCGTGTCAATGATTCATTCACCATGTACATCACGAGGCTGCTTCAGGAGAGGTTACAGTGCAGAATCTCTAGAAATGCCCAGGAGCTGATTGAAAGGTATGGGTGCTGGTTTATACAGTTTCCAAGATTTTCATACATTAGGCTGCAAGGATTTTCTTCATACCCTTATAGGCTGCCTAAGTACCCAACAGACAAAATAATAATGCTAGAGATAGCTAGACAGTTGCTAGCCTTTGACAAAATCCAGAAGAAAAAGAAGAAAGGAGGGATAGAGTTTCCAGTTGTGATGGGCAACTCTGACGAGGTTTGTCCTTCGATACAGGCATGTAGAGAAGCTGAAAGTGAGCTTCAATTCTATCATTTCTCATATCACACTAGTAGACAACACTATGACCCGCACCATAACATCAACTGGGTGTTGTCAGAGGAATTCAAACACAAGGCCACCATTGAGGATTATTGGGCTGATGCAATTGATGAGATTGAAGTGAGAAAGAGGATGTTCTCTAGGTTGCCGATTACTCTGATCAGGGAGTGTGAGGTAGTTCCGGTTCCGGACCAGGTTAATGAGGACATGGATGTTGTTCATCCAGACTATGCAGCTGTTCGGGACACTCCACTTCCGCCTATTGATTGGTCAGAGCCCGAGGTTGCCGACCTTGATACTCTTTCCATCCCGGTTATGACATTCACCAGGGCATGGGTTGATAGAAAGGTGAACAGATTGAAAAGTAGGTCAATTGCCTTGACCTACAACTTGATGGGAGATCACAGGACGCCCACCACAGGAAGGAAGAAACAGATCACAAGAGGACCAGAGTCCAGAAAGAAAGAAATAATTCAGCCAGAACCTCCACGAGTTACAAAAGAGCAGCATCTCTTTGGAGACACACGCTTCCAAGCATACGTGAGGTGTCTTTATTTGCTGATCGTAGGGTTGCGTTGAATCGTGCACCGTAGTACAGATGATATTCAGCCTCCACGAGGGGAGTCGCATTGGCCGTGAGTGCCAATGTACCTTAGGGTTGATCGCCAGGATCAGCGCGGTGATGATGAGGGGACACCATCAATCTCAATTTCAGCAGGAGATAGAGGCGGCCATGAATGATGGCGATGATGATGATATAGTGTCGGGTGACACTCAGCCACTCGAGGACAATGAGCCTCGCCAGAATGAGGAAGAAGTGGAACAGGTAAGAGAAGTCGAGGCACAGGAGCAGCAGCCTTTCGATATACTATATGAGGTGCCCGATTGGCTTAGAGACAGAATGCGAAGAAGCCCGAGCGAGGAGATTGATCCAGCAGTTGAGATGGAAGAGTTTTTGAACCGATCGTCTTCCAATCGAAGAAGAAGGCAAGAAAATTCAAGATTCCCACAGATGAGGATGGCTCTCGATTCTTCACGCTTGCTGTCCCACTCTAGCCGAGTGGACCGGAATGAAGCAGCTCCGAAAACTATGTGGTCACCACTCTTGACTTGGGACTTCTATCATCGCACGCTAGATTGTTGAGGAGGTGATAACTCCTTCCTAGCCCTCAAGGATAGATTATTCAAGAAAGAAGGGAAGTATAGTTGAACGAACACAAGGCTAGGTTGGATATGTTCAGCAGTTGTCTCGTTCTCGAGGGCAGGATGTACCATTGATAGAGCCTCCAGCAGATATTCCTAGAGAGTCGATCAGCGGCTTGGTAGAATTGGGGAGGATGGCACAGGAGGCAGACAAATGGGTCACAGGAGTTCATACTGAGACAGAGAAATTCATGGAGGACCTATCCTTTGCTTTTCAGCAGGCCTCTTCTATTTTGGCACGGATGGATGCGGTGGATCATGCTTGGGGCGATGCTTCCATCTATCAGAGTAAGGTGATCCAGCGTCTTGAGGTGTTGAGGCATGTACCGTCGCAGTTGTTGATTGATGGAGGTGTCATCCGTTAATGACCGATATGATTTCTCTCGTGGTATTCTTCTACTATCACAGTATGCGGCTTCTTCGATGCAAAGACAAAAGCGGATCTCACCTGTGATTCACAAGGCTATGGCCAATATCATAGATGGAGTTCATCACCTCGAGGCCATATTTGCTAGGCGGCTGAATCCTGAAGAAATAAGTTTTGATAATTTGAGGGGCTTGCTGGTTCCCTTCTTCGCAGATGTTAAGACCTTCGTACAAGATGACTTTGAAAATACTGCTACATTCTCCACTTTGATCCAGAACACGCAGGACTCATTGGCTGCTTGGAGAAAATCTTGTACAAGGCACGAGCACTCAGTTACAGTGTTAGAGTTTCAGTTAGATTGTGTTCCATCTATTTCAGTTGAGGAGGTTGAGGCCGTACTTAGCAGATTTGTTGAGTTGGCAGTCAGAGAGAAGGCTAATGGGAACACACTACTGGACGAGGATCTTCTAGAAGACTGAGTATGGAGCATTTATTACATTTGCTATTTTGGGAGTGAGTGGGAATCTTTGATTCATTTAATGTACCACTCCCTATTCTGGCAGTTTTTAGGGTTAGGGCTGAGGTGGCACGATTCTGGCCCCTCTATTGATTGTAACCCTAGCCGTCCTTTGGGACTTGGCTAGCTATAAAAGGGGGAGTCCCCCTCATTTGTAATTCATTAGAATCAGATTAGATATTAGAAGATAGATCAGAGCTAGAGATTGTTGAGTAGAGCTAGATAGTGTAGAGCATTTTGCACAATTTGGAGAAGAGAGAAAGTTTTCCCTTTGAAAACTTTTGAAGAGACTGTTGTGTAACACATTTTGTGATAATAGATCTTTTCATTGATGATGGAATTTGTCTTGTCATGAAATGCTAGCAAGGTTTCTTCTTCCTTTCGTATCCAAGTAGATTAAATTCATGCAAGTAGCTTACTTTGGTGTGTGGTGTTTCATTGAGATAGCTTCATTTTATTCCATACCACTAGCGGCTTGTTGATGATAAGTCTGCCTTGCGTGGTCAACTGGACATTATCTTGTGCTTAACTTCGGTTATGGCTTATATACTTATATGCGTTGTTCTGATGGTGTACGTATGTTAAACTGTAACTTGAATACCTTTCGCTATCCCCTTTGAAGATTGCACCGATTTTGCTGAGGCTGTCCGACGGAGGCTAGGTGAAATCTGGTTGAAGTCTATTGAGACGAAGCCCCACATACCTTGCATTTAGAATAGAGGACAAATTTCTTAGGCCCTTTCCCTTTTACTTTCCGCATACTTCTTGTTAGTTTTAGAAAAGGATACACATTGCCAAATCATACACGTAAGAATCCCCTTCAAATTACATATCAACTGCTAACTGAGAGAAGTCTGAACAACTACGTAAGTCC